>JBBBDQ010000747.1:5392500-5492500 GCA_037127315.1 Ascarosepion bandense | reverse complement strand
TTCTATAGCCTTGGCTAGCAACCAGTCTACCACAGAAAGCAATGGCAACCTACTGTGGGATAATCTTCTGCCCAGTCAGTCATGTCTCTTTCGAGACATGATCGCCCAAGTGTGTTTCACGTATGGCACTTAACTGACTGACCTTATCATATGCCATTACAATTTCACATTTTCTACAAGAGTCCAACCCCTCCAATGTTGCAAGAACAATGCATCACATAATGCTTCCATAATGCCTGCCCCCATTCTTCCAAGTGTACATACATCATTCCTATATGTTGGCAAAATTGACCAAACATGAATCCCGTTTTACAAATCCAGCAAAAACCAATACTTATTTTGGATTTTTTTTTTACTTTCATCACATCGCAACCTCATACTGGAGTTTTTAAATAAGCACTTGATCTTATCATTTCAACATCAGCACTAAAAAACCCTGAGCAATGCTAGTCTATACAGCTAGTATGATATAAAGTTAAATGATATCATATCAGTATTCATTTAAAAAATGAATAAGGGTTTAAATTATTTACATGTTGACTATTGTCATCTTTGTTGCTGGGACTATAGCTTAATGGATTAAAGTGCTGCTTCATGAATTTTGTGACAGTGTTATGGTGAAACACACCTATTTCTCAGATAATGGACTCTTCCTCCTATATAAATAAGTGTTAACAGGAAGTTAACTCAAGAAATTCTTGGGAAGTTGTCAGGAGTTCTATTGGAGTTCAATAGAATCACTAGGTCGTTGATATTAGTCGACAGCTGAATACTAAGGAGTCAGCTTTCAGTGGAAGATTACCAAGTTCCTAATATTTAAGGTGTGTTAAGTCAATTAGCAACCAACATAGCATGATTTTAACTTTCAGTGCAAAAACTACTCCACAACAAATAGTAATTGCAAGTTCAATCGTGATGGTGGGCAGTGTGTACTTGGGCTTAGTGGTAATGAGGCAAGTAACCAAGCACTACCAAAATAAAAAAAAATAGACAAAATGTCCATATACATGGGTAATAGAACAAGAGTAATCTACTCAAATTAAATAAAGTGTTTTTTCTTGTAGGTTACCTTGATTGACATACACCTGATAAAAGCCATCTGGGCACAATGGCTGAAAGATTGTGATAAAAAAAAACAAAGATGAGGATAATAGTCTGCATGTAAATAATGTAAATAATAACTTCTCATACAAAAATTAGTGTTGAAATTGTATTAATGAAAAATGCGTTAACCATTTTTTAATTTCTACGTTTCAATCATCCTGTTAAATTAAATTTTTAAATTCATGCCTATTTTATATGCCACTGAATTTGTGAATATTTCCACTTTCTGGTGGTACACCTAATGTGTGTGTTATAAAACACCATTAAATTTCAGTAAATATACAGGCCACGGCTGTACATCACCATGCATAAAATCTGGAGAGAGATATAATATGATTTTAAGTAGAACAAAAACAAAATAATTAACAAGAAGATTTCTGATAGGTATTTATTTTTTTGAATATCATATGAAATAAAGTAGATCAACATTGAAGGAAAAGGTTTCATAGTATAATTATTTGGGATTTTTCTCTTTTAAGAAACTTATTTAAAACTGTACTGATTATTTTGTCATAATATATGCCATATGAAATCTCACTTTTTCATTTGGTGGTAATTTTTTTTTTTAACAGTTTACCTCAAGTAAGACAGAACCATCGCTAGGTTGCAGGGTTAGGGTTAGGGTGAGAGAAAATTCTGGGTACAGTGGGTATTGAGAAAGGATAAAAGACGAACAGGATTCAATAAAATACAAAATGGTAATTGATGTCATATTTAAAATTTTAGAAATTGTAGTTATCACGAAAACAAGTAGATGGAAGAGAGTTCCACAGGTGGGAAGTGCAAGAAAAGGAAATGCAGTACTTAGGCAAAAATTAGCTGATCAGATACTTCAGCTTCACATCTAAGACTGAAATATTTTTTGAACTAGTTTTTCTGGTGGGGAAACAAGAAGAAATTGAGTTGTATCTGTGTTCAAATATAGTTATTCACTCAATATAAACTGTATATATCGAATTCTGTTGTGTGTATATACCATGTAAGGTGAATTTAGTTGGAATTGCTAAAAAAAAATGAATACAAAAGACACAAGACAAAGATAAAGAAACAAGTATTATTATAGCAACAACAGAGAAGAAAAGTCCTTGCAAAACTAGTTGTGTTTGCGGCTTTAGAAGTCCAACTATGAAATGTTCTTTAATGTCCAAATAAATTAGACGGCTGTTAGAATATTCAAAGTAGTCTCAAATAAGGAGAGGAAATTTCCTACCTGTTGTTCCTTGCTAGAACATTTGAAAAAAAGATTTTTGCATTGAGCCCGTCAAAATTGGGTGTCCACTGATCAAGGAAAATCGTCTTAGCCAATCAAACAGGCCCATTTAGATTAGGGGTGGGTGAGAGGAGAAATTATGTGGGAGAAGTAGTAGTAAGCCTTTTTTTATATACATGTAATAACTGACTGCTAGTTTCTGAGTACAACCATCTGCTATAGAAGCTAGCAAATTCCTGTTAAGGATGACCTGCTGAAGCACATTTGGCTTATTCAACATCTATAAAGGAAGCCCAATATTTCAAGTTGTGTGCAATTTATCCATGAAAAGCTTAAAATTTCAGGCTCTGGAGATAAAATATGATTTGTAAAATGCTTAATAGCATTCATAGCATTTCTTGTAACCTTTTAGTGTCTGGACATGGTTGCAAAATTTGAAAATCAGTAGAAATTGTATTTTAACATAATGTGTTTTATTTTATTCTTTTCTCTGTACATTTTTTATAAAAATAAAATAAATTTTTGTCTGGTATAAAAAAGTTATAAATATGTTACACAAATGGATCAATGATCAGCTTAATGTTATGATGAGATAGCTTTAAACATGTCTGTGCACTTTAGCAAAGTTTGAAAAATATTTTCAGGTCAGTGTTCTTTGTAAAGTTCATAGTACTAAATGCAGAAAGTATTGTAATGGCAACTTAGCATTAACAAGAAAAAAAGAGAAAGTGAGAAAATAACAAATGGAGATAAGACTTGGTTAAGATAAGTAAAAGAGACTTTATTTTTTGTTATAAGAATACAGAAGGTGCTTATCTCCGTTTAGTGGAGATGATTCATGTGATGGAATGATTAGTGGTGTTACTCCATACAGCAACAAAAGCAGCTGTCAAATTTTCATTTTCTTTACAGCAGCCACTGCATAATATTGCTTTCTTTTAGCCAGAACTAAGGGCTCAAGGCTGAGGCTAAATCTGCCTCCCCCAGCAACCTACAGGCATATGATGCCATTACTCTTTGGGAATATATTTTGCAGTCCTCAATTTGGGAAAACCCAAAACTCACTTCTGCTCATGGAATATGTCCTGCCTAGAACATAGATGCATCCAGCCTATTTAAATTTGGAGCCCTAAACATGGCTTTTTCAGATACAGGAGTATCTCCATATCTAAGTAACACCTCTTCCTTTTTGATCCTCCTTACAAAATGTATGCAGATGTATATGATGCATTATTCTCCACATGGGCCACACACACACACACACACACACACACATATATGTCTCTCTGAAAATAAAGCCTGTTGGATATGCCTTTTCCTGAAAGTTTTTCCCCGCAAAAGGAAGAAACAAAAATTGACTATTACTTCAAAATTTAGTCCAGAGAGTTAGGGAGCAAAATTGCCATAGTAATTAGAATATTAAGTGTAAAAAAAACATAGAAGTGTAGCAGAGAGATGGCTTTTAGAGGAACAAAGCAACAAGCAGGATTTAGCTGCCTAATGAGGAAGGTTAAAGAAAATATCACGGCATAATCAGTGCCACACACAACAGCAAGTGAATTCCAATGTTTTTCTAAGCTATTCCCTTCTTTGTGGAATAAAGAAAGATAGCAATAACCTCTTTTTTTAAAGATGAATCTGCAACATTATCTGTCCTGACATAGCATCTCAGTTCCAATCATTTTTTCCATTGCTGTAACATAGCTTCCCTGTGCGTTTTCTAGACAAATTTTCATAAAGGTGAGTTTTCTTCTTTGGTACGTCAAATTCTCAAATTTAAGTGCAGTACGAGTTTAGGTAGCACTATTTAAGAACTATACCAGATGAGTTCGAATTCCAGTTGAATTCATTGCATTCACTTATGTAAAAATACCCTTTGGAAAGGTATTAATCTGTCTCTTCCCTCCAGTTATGGGATAAATAACAGGACAGATTGGGTTCTATAGACTTGGTTGGCAACCAATCTACCACAGAAAGTAATGGTAACCTACTGCGGGATAATCTTCTGCCCAGTCAGTAATGTCTCTTTCGAGACATGATCGCCCAAAGTGTGTATCACGTATGGCACTTAACTAACTGACCAGACTAGGATGTGAGTTGTGGTGCAGTGGATATTGAAATCAGGGAGCCAAGTTCGAATTCTAGTTGAAATCCTTGCATTCACTTACGCTCAAACACCCTTGAGAAAGGTATCAATCCATCTCTTCCCTCCAGTTATGAGTTAAATAACAGGACAGATTGGATTCTATAGCCTTGGCTGGCAACTAGTCTATCACAGAATGCAACGGCAACTTAATGCAGAATAATCTTCTGCCCAGTCAGTCATGTCTCTTTAGAGACATGATTGTCCAAGTGTGTATCATGTATGGCACTTAATTGACTGACCAGATCGGTAAATAAGTCTTGTCATTTTTTTATTGAAATTGCTAAATGAAACTGTTAGTTCTATTCTGACAGTTTCTTCTTGGTACACTTCTCATCTTTAGGACCCTCTTTTGGCATCTTGCTTTCCTGACAGTGATGATCTTCAAATATTTAAATACAACATCAATCAGTGTCATCTGTCTCTTTAAAATCTCTTTTATACTGTCGTTCCTCAATAACATTTTCTCAGTTTCTTTCACTCTCAGTAACCTCTTGTGTCTTTATAGCCTTGCTTGGAGTGACATGATAAAAAATATAATCCAATTATGTTGTATCTTTTAATTTGAACAAACAAACCTTGCATTTTTGCAAATTCAACTTGTGAACTTTCTCATATGATTTAATAGCCAGATCTTAAAAAAGTTCATTTTAAATTGCCTATTGGCAAGTCAAAAGTGGGCAATGTAAAATATAGTAATATAAACACAATATGGTTGATAGTTACCACCTGAAGGCAAGAATAAATCAATCAGTGAAAGTTACTTAGTATCACTGATATCCCTCTACTAAAGTTAAAATGGCTTTTAAAATCAACGTCATTCTTGTATAATTTCATTTTCTCATAACAAAGCACTTTACTAAACACTTAATTTCATTTTAATCCATTATTCAACACAAATTATGCAACACAAGCTCCTTTGTTAGACGGTAGGGAGGCACTTATTTAGTATTGCTGAGACCCTATATTTAAAGTTCGGAGGCTCTTTATTAAAAACATTATGCCAGAATTCTAAAAGGCAATAAGATATTCTGAAATCTCTTAAGGCTACTTTGCATTGTAAGGTTCTAAAACTGTATGTTCAGATTTTGAATAGAAGATGAGAAGGGTTGAATAAGAGGGGGAAGTTGAATTTTGTTTTTAAATTGATTAAATGGTTTTGTGAATATTTATTATTTTTTAAATCTGAAATTCACAAGTGCCTCTAACTAATCTAAGGTAAGAATGTTAACTTTGAAAATGAAATTATAATTTTAATTTATTTAATATAATTTGTCGAAAGACTTTGGAATTTTACATTTTGTTCGTTCTTAATTGTATAAGTGAATTCTGTTAATAACCTTGTATTCAGCCGGTTTCATCCCCATCACTACCAACATCAGGCTTAAAAGAGAAAAAAAAGAAAGCTATAAATTTTTAGCAGCTAAGAAATTTTTTTTTTTTAATCATGTCACCCCAAGCAAGGCATTCCACTGCCACTATAGCGCAGGGGGTTACATGGAGCGATTGGGTATAGGAAATGTCAGAAGGAGGGTGATAGACGAGTTAGGATGTACGTAGGGAGAGAGTTGGAGAGAATGGGTGTGAGTTAGTATGTTAGGAGGTGTCTATTCACCCTACATTTAAAATTCCGGAGGTTGTAGCTGTCGGGGAAGCAAGCATGCGGAAGGGAATTCCACAGGCGGGAAGTGCAGAAAAGAAGCTGTTGGAGTAGAAATTGTGGTTACATTTCATCAGTTTCACTGTAAAAGGGTAGGACCTAGTTGCCAATCTAGTATCTCGTGCAAATTCACACCTGGGGGGCACCAGTGATTTAAGTTCATCAGAGCAGAAGCCATGAAAGTATTTATAGAAGAGGCACAGGGAAGCCACATCACACCGGTGAGAGAGTGACTTCAGGCGGTCAGCTAAGTCGGTATCAATCACATTACAGATTCTTTGCTGTATTTTGTCTAGAACACTGAGGAGAATAGCAGGGGCACCCGACAAGATGTGGCAGCAGTATTCAAAACATGGGCGGATGGTAGATTTATATAGGTGCAGGATAGATTCAGACGGAAAGAATTTCTGGGCCCTGCACAGAGAGCCAATTTTCATAGCAGCAGATTTAGCAATGGATTTGACGTAGTCATTCCACTTGAGGTCTGCTGAGAGTGTGAGGCCAAGGAGGCGTAATGTTTTACTCTCTGGGAGGCAAGCCTCTTCCATGCTAATGGGAGGGATGTGCGGTTAATTGACAGCAGCTTCGTTTTGGAAGAATTGAATTTTACGAGCCATTTCTTACCCCAATCCACCACGGATTGGAGGTCCTTTTCAAGCTCAGCAGTGAGGTTTGCCTTGTCATCAACACCAGATTTTTGATCGAGGTGAGCGTAAACTGTGGTATCATCGGCATACATGTCTACTTGCGATCTTATGGCATCGGAGAGATCATTGATGCAGATTAGAAAGAGTGTAGAACCTAGGATAGAGCCTTGGGGGACACCCGCGTTTGTAGGGTAGTTCTGTGAGGCATGTCCATTTAATACCACTTTCAGTGTGCAGTTAGAGAGGAATGACTGGATTAAGTCCAACAAAAGTCCAGTAATGTCGTAGCTTTGTAGTTTCCTTAGAAGGCTGGCATGCCATACTCTGTCGAATGCTTTAGAGATATCCAAGGTGACAGTTTGGGCTTCACCATTCTTGTCGAGAGCCTGGTATATATACTTGGTGATGGTCGTTAGCATATCAGCACTAGACCTGGTGAAGCGGAAGCCATACTGTTTGTCTGAGAGGAGCCCGTGGGCTGTGAGATGCTGAACGACCTAGGCATTGTTAATGGCTTTGAACACCTTGCCGAAGATCGGGAGAAGGCTGATAGGGCGGTAATTTGTGGGGTCCAAGGGTTCACCAGTGTTCTTGAATATTGGAACCACAGAAGAAGACTTCCAACAGGCAGGAAAGCAGGTGGAAGATCAGCAGAGGTTGTAGAGCTTAGAAAGGACAGAGGAGAGTTCAGGGGCACATTTCTTCAAGAAGGAGAGTTCAGGGGCACATTTCTTCAAGAAGGAGAGTTCAGAGGAACATTTCTTCAAGAATCTCTCCAGTATAGTCAATGTACCATGGAGGAATGTTTCAACTAAATAGAATGGTCTGATGAGTATTTTATTTTATTTTATTTTTTTCTCTCTATCAGAACCCCTGAATGCTTTTAATGAAACAAAGTAAAAATGTTAACTTTGAAAATGAAACATTTTAATTTACTAGAATGTTGTTGAAATCCTCACAGTAATTAGCATGAGTGAAGTTATCACTAACAGATTTTGTTTAAATTTACAAACTTTACATTTCATTCAATTTCATAAACCAATAGATGAAATACAAAAACTTAAAGATATACAGAAAAAATAATGTTTAAATAAATATTTGCTATTTTAATCACTAAAATGTTAAAAGAAAAATAGTGTAAGTATTGTATTTTGTATGTTAAATAAAAATTTGAATTTAAAAAGTTCATGATAATTTATTGTGCTGTGCTACGCACCTTAGTAAAACCAACTCTACCAACCTGTTTGCACTTCTCTCCAAAATTTGGGTTTGATCAGTCAATGTATGGTTATTTTAGTGGGTGTGATAAAGGATATGCATACTAACAGAAATCCCAGAAACATATATATCTATATATATAAAACATAAGATGTTTGTGGTGTGTCTGTCTATCTGTCTGTCTGTATGTCTGTATGTCCTTTATACAAATCCACAATTTTTATCCGATTCTCACCAAACTTCACACGAATATTTTTAGGCTTTGTGTCAGGTCATGGGCTACTTATTTTTTCTGATTTCCCCCTATATTAGAAATTCATACCCCAATATCCGATCAGGTCTGATCAAGATCAGGTTTTAGCCCTTTTATCATGGTTCTTGCTGCAAAATTTTCTCTAACTTGTTAAAATTATAGTTTTTAATCTCAAACATTAGTAGGTCTTCCCAGATGACTCATTTTCCCTGATATTGGAAATTGATACCCCCAATATTCTATCAAATCTGATCAAAAACCAATATTCAGCCATCAATATGGCTCATTTTCTCCAATTTTACTCCCGATGGGTACAATAAGTTTTCATGGACTTACTTAGGTTAGTTTATCTTTGGATGACTTATTTGATGCCAATATTGGAAATCAATACCCCAATATCCTTCCGGGTCTGATCAAAATCAGTTTTTCAGCCCTTTTAAATTAGTTTTTGCTTCAGGTTTGGCTCTAAGTAGGTATAATTGTAGTTCTTAGTCTCAGCCATGATACCATTTACTCAGAGGACTTATTTAGCCTTCAAAATTCAGTTTACAATGAAAAAAAACTTATTTGATATCGATACCAGGAAATTAAAATTCGACTTACATCCATTCATTTTTCTTTCAGTCTACGGTTTCGCTTTAACTAGAAACAACTATTGCTTTTTAGTCTTTCATGCCAACGTCCAAAGAGTCTGAGCTCCAGAACCATGGATTAGTTTTAAAGTTTTCATTACACCCGAGCAACACCGGGCTATACTGCTAGTCCCATATAAAATCAGCTGTAGTAAACTTTAAACCTAACCTGGCTGCTAATTAGATTGCAACTGCTGCTGCTGCACAGGTAGTTTTCTGCTATAGTTGCAGACTTGCTGTCATTTTTTTATTTCTTTACTCACAACTCCCGATATTTTTTTCTTTATTCTTTTTTCTGTGGTAGGCCTAAGGACTAAAACGTGATAACAGCAACAAAGACGGATAATTGTCTGGATATAAATAGTGCAAATAATAGCCAGTAAGTTATTAAAGATACTTAAATAACTGTAAGATTTACATGAAAATAAATAAATATAACTGGGCTATACTGCTAGTATATGTTAATAGGGTCGACACCCAGAGGTAGTATATGTTAATAGGGTCGACACCCAGAGGTAGACACCTTAGAAAATCTTTTAGGCTTAATAATAAAGCACTCCCTTAACTTGAACTTCAGGTCATGAACTTATAAAATTGTTAACCATTAAGCTATCAGTCAAAACAAAATGCCTGATGAAACCATCCTAGTGTGATTAGCTGATTTTCCATACCTAAATATCTAAATGCTCTACATCTTCCTTCAACATGTATTGAGTACTTTTAATACAACTGTTTAGTAGTCTAATTTAATTTAAATCTGACTTATAACTGTTCAGGATAGATAGATAGATCAGTTAAGTGTCATACATGATATATACTTGGTTGATCATGTTTAAAAAAAGACATAACTGACTTAGCAGAAGATTTTTCTGTGGTAAGTTGCCATTACTTCCTGCAGTAAGAACCTAATCTATCCATAGTTGGAAGGACAAGCAGCAGATTAATACCTTTCCCAAGGATATTTGTGCAGAGGTGAATGCAATAAATTCAATTAGAATTTGAACTTGGCACTCCAATTTCTAATTTTGAGTCAATATTCAGTGCACCACAACACACATTCTTGAGAGAGAGAGAGAGAGAGAGAGAGAGATATAGTTTAAATAATTTTATTTAAATCATTTTGTAAGAAGGGTTTGGAACTGTTTTGTTCATTCTTATGTGTATAAGTGAAATCTGTTAATAACCTTGTATTCTTTTCCTCTGACACCCATTACAGAAAGTTAAAAAATAAAACTGCTGCTGATAAGGCAATTTACTTAATTTCTTACTTTTTTAGAAGTTAAGAAAACTCATACTGAATTAAAACTTAATAATATACCTATATATTATTAACTTAAACTAGAATGATATCCTCTCCAACATCTTAAACCAATTTTAAATCATTTAAAATTACGTTCCTTAGCTAACCCTCAAGGACATTTCATTAATTCTGCCTTGGCCTGGATTGGATTGCTACATTTTTGACATTTTTCGCTGACTGGTAGCAAAGAGCCCAAACTCTGGTACCATTGAAAATAGTCGCTCTGTTCAACAGCTGCATAATGTCGGCATTTCTGCATGTCAAGTATGATTAGGTGTCCCTGCAAGCAAATCCTGGTGGGTAACTGTGAGGCCATATTATAGTGTGAGTTACTTTCCGGACAGTTTCTATTGTCTTAATAGACAGTAACAAATTATTTTCACCTTTTTACTATTTTGTTTTTGTTTCATTTTGTTTTTGTTTGTGTGTGGCTTTTCTTATGTTTTGTCTTTGCCATCTTAATTGTTTAGTTAAAAGAACAAACACAAATGCTTATTTTACTTTTTCACAACTCAGTATTCAATCAAGTTAAGATATTTTTTTTTCTGTTGGTTCCAATCTATATTGGAATAATTGAAAAATACTTCCCACTCTCTAATTTATAAACAAAATCACACATAATACATGCCTGGATTTTTTCCTAGCCAATAAGACAAACTACTTCTTGGTCTTATCTGACTCAGTCTCAGGCTGTCTTCAAGTCAGAATGCTGTGTCTATTATTCCGAATTTGCTCATGTGTCAACACCAATATTTTCACTATATTAATCTGACAAAGAGGAAAAATTTATTATAGTTTTAAAGGGGTGATTTAAAATCCAACAACAACAACAAAAAAAAACAAACTCTTAACTAGATAAAACAAACAAACAGACACTATTTTGAGTCTGGACATTGGAGGTGGTAAGCTATCTAATTTAATTCATGGTTACTGCTTATTCTCAGAAAATCTCAAGGCATATTTCCTTACTTACAGTTTTGTTTTTCTTCCATTCTAACCTGAGGAAGCCAAAAAGAGCAGATGCTTGGCAAAATGTTCATAGATTTTCTCGTTTTGCATCATTTTGTTTCCAATGCTATTACACATCCTATAAACCATACATATAACATCCTGTGTATGTTAGTCATACAGTCAAATATTTCTGCTTTATTATGTTATTCTAGTAGTTATTAAATAGATGGTAATGTTTATTTAAAATAATTCTAACATTAGAAGTAATTATCGGCCAGTGAGCAATTATTAGTGTTGCGTACAGCTCTTTGTTAACTTTTAAATCAATATTACTAATATTACTAATATTACTAATTGCTTTAGTGTATTTTGTATTTATCCATAAACAAGTGGGCCAATGTCATCAAAAAGGATAGCAAAATATTTATATTGCTATGTTGTATAAATTGACGGCAACATATATATTGATATACTTACTATTGAATATCTTACTTTAAGAAATAATAAAAAAAACAAACTAATCCAAACCCCTGAGTGAAACAGGAGGAATATATATATATATATATACACACACACACACACAACAGTCTTTATTATAATAAAGAGGATATATTCTTCACAACTCAATGGCAGAATTATTACCAAAAAAATAAGACATTGTCAAAGAGCAAACATACAGCTAGAGGTTTAATAACTGGCAGGAAAAAGAATGGACCAAGCCAATGTTGCCTCCTTATTGTCTCTCTCTCCATGAGCATGACAAGAGAGAAATATCTATCTATATCTCTCTCTCTATATATATATATATGTGTGTGTGTGTGCAAATAAGTATGCAACAGTCTTTATTATTAGAAAGAGGATTATATGCTTCTGATTCTTGTTAAATTTATATAGTTGTAGACATGTTTTTATTATTTTCTTTATTTTTTCAGGACATCTAATTTCGTTGATTTTTTTTTAAATATATTACTACATACGCTTTGTATATAATACATATATCTGCATTTTTCTTAGATATTTCTTACAGGATATCAGTTTTTTGTTTCCAATTCTTAAAGAATGGATTAAAAGTTTTTTTGAAACTGCATTTTGATACAACTTCCAATTTTTTTTTTAGTAACTTGTGTTTGTTTGGAAGGTGATTAAAGATATTTTTTCCCCAAAAAAGTTTACAGTTGTTGTTTTTCCTTTTTTCCATGATATTTTTTTATACTTTGTTTTAAAGTTCCCATATATTTTTTGATTGGGTTGTGCTTTCTGCATATTTACTGCTGTTAAAACTGTTCTACAGTTACAATTTTCTTTGTTAACTTTTCTTTTTATAGTGGCTTTATATATAATATATATTGCTTTGCAAGCATATTATATATATATATATATATATATAAAACACTTTTATTTAGTTCATGTTATAAACATTTTGCATAAAAAAGTTCTTTATAAAATATTTAAAACTTAGTATTTGGATATGTAGATTGATATTAAATTATATATGTGGTTTAATGTTTAGCAAGCTTGTTCAGCTAGATATGTTATGATTGAATAGTCAGTTTGATCCTCACTGAGTACTTTCTGATTTCAGACTTATGCCATATCTAAGATATGCATAGTAAATATATTTCTCTCTCTCACTATATATGTGTGTGTGTGTATATATATGTGTGTGTGTGTGTGTGCGCACGCACGCACACACACACACACACACATACAGAGCAAGATAGAGATAAAAAATGTATAAAAAGTTCAATAGCTAATTTTATAACTTGAAGGTTAGCAAACACACATTTGTTTATCAAGGTAAGATTAATTTATCAAATTTATTAACAGATATTATATATATATATATATATATATATATATATATATATATATATATATGGTATACTAGTGTTAAACTTTGGAATAATGCACAGTTCAGTTTTAAGATAAGTAATATTTTATTTCCTAATCATAATGCTATATAGCTTCAGGACATTGACATTCACAGATTTCTGTAGATAAATCTCTATTATCTGTGTATTGCAGTGTTTATTTTTAGGGAATAAAAGTGTTCTTTCTGGTGTAACAGATATCAGCTTGGAATGCGAAGTTGGAGAGCTGAGTTTAAATTCCAGTTGAATTCATAACACCTTAGCACAAATACCCTTCGGAAACGTATTAATCCATTTCTTCTCCCTCTAGCTATGGGTTAAATAGCAGGAAAGATTGAGTTATATAGCCTTGGTTGGCAACTAGTCTACCAAAAAAAATGGCAACCCACTGCTTGAAAATCTTCTGCCTAGTCAGTTATGGATCAAAAGCGACATGATCGCCCAAGCGTGTATCATGTATGACACTTAACTGACTGATTGCAATCATTTTTCTTAGAAGATAGTCGATTAAGTTCTTCCTGCTTTTTCTATGAGTTTGAATTCAGAATTGTCTGTCTGGTTGCTGCTTTAAAGCTAAGGAGAAAAGATAGATCCTTGCCTTTTTCCAGAGTATTTGCACAAAAGTAAATACAACAGACAAACCAGGAATTTCAACTGAACTCTCTGTGCTAATAATTTTTACAGTACCTGTATATTCAAGGTAAGCAATAAAATGCTAAAATAAAAAACAGATATATGTCATTCAAGTAGTCAGTAGATTTCAACTTATTGTCAAGTAGGGCAAAAAAAAAAATGAGGAGAAAAAATACTTGCATTTTTTGTTGCTTCTAGAACAAACAGTCATTTTCCTGTGCATTAAATGCTTCCTTTGTGCTAAATTTAGATCAAGAATCATGGAACTTGCTCAGGAGATGCAAAGGTGTGTATTGGGGTGGGGGAGAAGAAACAACAACAAAATGTAAACAATCCATTGACTTTATCAATTGTTCAAGACTTCTGCAGAGTAAATGATTGGCATTATAGTAGAAGTGGAGAATCTCCATACAAGTCTATATTATCTTCTTACTGACAGGTGTGTATCTCGCTCTCTCTCTCTCTCATATATATATATATATATATATATATATATATATATATATATGTATGTTCACAGAGAGAGTGTAATAATATGGTATGTGTTTATATATATATATATATATATATATATAGATGTGTGTGTGTGTGTGTGTCTGTGGAGAGCTTTATATATATATATATATATATATATAAGGTAGACAGAATTATGTACATTTATTTGCATGTCCTTATATATTTATCTACCGCCATTTTCACTCTCTCTCACACACACCATCTGTTCATGTGTATGCGAAAGAGAGAGAGAGAGAGAGAGAGAAAAAAGAGAGATCGACACAAATAAACGATTCTAGTTCTATTTTTTCATTATCTGTTTCTTTAATAGACTTGGAGAAAACTAATTTGATTGCAGTCTTCTTTGTATCTAATCAGAAAATCTATTTTCACATAAGTTTTTTCTTATTGTTTCTTTTTCTTTAAGATAAAGCTGCAGTGTAAGTGTTTATTTTTTAACCTAAAATAAACTGCTTTCACTTTGGTAATTCTTTTAAAGATAATGACTGTGTTACCCTGATGAAAAAAAAATGAAAGAAGTTCTCATGAATTTACCCAGCATGCCTCAGTTAATAAAAACAAAATGAAAATAAAAGAAGAATCCCCCGAAACTAAAAATAAATTTATTCAAAAGAGTTGTCAAAAAGAGAATTTTAAAACAATAGAAGAAAGTAACTTTCAAGCAATAACAACAGGTAAGCAATACTAAAGCAAAGCATATGGCTGATTATGTTAATGTTTCAGTGTTTATTTGCATCATCAGCAATCAAAAGCAAAAATATGTATTTAGAAAAACTTGTTAGCCATTTCTTGAAACAATCGAATATTTTTTACACTATTTAACATGGTTTAGACTCTTGTCCTCATCTTTGTTGTCATATTCATAACACTTTGACCATTGTATGCTCTGGCCTTCAAGTGACTGGAATTTTGGACAGAGCCATTTAGTACATCTTCAGTCTAGTTTCATGTGCCATGCCTCTTCTGGATACCACAGCTTCATTATTTTGCCTGTTGTTTTGTTCTCCTTCCTTCAGATCAAGTGACTGGCTCAACCAATACTTTTATCCACTAGGCCATGTATACTCGGGGACATCAGTAATTGAATGTTTGAGACTTATAAATGTAGTATCTCATTAAAGGATACTTAAGGACACATGACCAAGTGAATATAGATGTTGATTAGTTCCTGTGACTTGACTCAAAGAGTAGTGAGTTCAATACTAGGCTACAGCAGTGGTGAACAAGTAACTTACAGGTTTAGTGGTAGATAACTCTAGGCTCTATGCAAGGGATGGAGATGATATACCCCAGCGATTGTAATAAACGGTTCAGTTCAAAATTCCTAGCACCTGAAAAAGGCCGGAGTGTACAATAGCAACAAATATGAGAACAATAGTCTGAATAATGTAAATACTGTAAATACTACCTCATATCAGGAATACAGACAAATACTTTCTTTTACTACCTTCGACAACAATGCTTGTAGATTCCTTTCTACATGTGTTATCAGCACTATGTCATCTGCATGACATTCAATTTGTGTCCGCAAATAATGGTAAGACTGAATTCTCTCAAGATTACCTCACTATAGAGGCTGAAAATGTGCGGTGAGAAGACACATCATTGTCCTATGCTGCTTTCTAATTTTTCTTTTATATAGACCATAAAAAAATGGAGTTTGGCAGGAGTGTATAGATTGATTTTGGAGAGCGCCTTGTTTGTCATGGTGTGCGTCATGGTGCATTGGATATCGGCTCAGAACGAGAAATCGGGAAGCCGAGTTCGAATTCCAGTCGAATTCCTTGCATTCACTTACGCGCAAATAACCTTGGGAAAGGGATTAATCCATCTCTTCCCTCCAGTTATGGGTTAAATAATAGGATAGACTGGGTTCTGTAGCCTTGGTCAGCAACCAGTCTACCACAGAAAGCAATGGCAACCTACTGCGGGATAATCTTCTGCCCAGTCAGTCATGTCTCGAAAGAGACATGATCGCCCAAGCGTGTATCCCCTATGGCACTGAACTGACTGACTTGTTTTTTAGGATATTTGTGATCATGACTCTCTATAGAATAGTTTTCTTTATAATCTGTGGATCATGTGTTCTTGTAAAAAATGGTAGTGTGGTTTCTTGTTGCCTTCTCCACTGCTTGGAATTCAGTTTTTTTATTCTCTAAGTCATTTTTGTCCCTTGAGGCTACAAAGTGTAGTTTGCACCTCTATTTTTTTTTTTTAATCATATCACCCCGAGCAAGGCGGTAATACCACTGATGTGCAGGGGGCTACGTAAGAGTGAAAAGATTGGAAAAGAGAAAGCCGGAAACCACATCCTAGACAAGGAACAAGGGATGAGCCTCTTCACCTGTTCAATAGCTGTGGGTGGAGTATGAACCGGGTGATAGTTTAGTCTATCTACTCCAATTGAAAAAAATAAAAAAGAGAAGAGTGAAAAGATTGAAAAAGAGAAAGCCGGAAACCACATCCTAAACAAAGAACAAGGGATGAGCCTCTTCACCTGTTCAATAGATGTGGGTAGAATTCACAGATGTGGAATAGAAAAGATAGATTGATGCTTTTCCCAAAAGGCAATAATGTAAAAGAGAACAACTGACAGACCTAGAATTTCTTCATTGTTATTACTAGAAATTGTCTTCTTACTGTTTATGTTTTATCAAAATACAAAAAAAAAATTCTCAAGCTTCTTCTTTCATCATCATTGAGGCACTGACATACTCAGCTGTCCACCATTCTTCTCCATTTGTCATGGTTGTGTGCCAGAGTCTAGGTCTCTTCAAATGGATTTTTGGTTTTTGGCATTTTAATCTAGCAGAGCCCATTCTTCTCCAGGTTAGACCACAGCTGATGTCCTTAAACTAGATGGCTTGTCTTAGTGGTAAACATGTGGCCACTGTAGTTCATCTGAAAAACCCTGCCACTTTGGCCAGTGACCTGCATCAAGGAGGTTCTTCACTCAGTGGTCCTGTGCTAACACCATCCTCTCATGTGACTTTATCTCACCAGCTGAAACAGTTTACCACAGCATAGTAACTTAGAGAAATTTAAGAATCAAATATTAACTGATACTACTACAACACACTACAAGAATTATTGATATATGTTAAAACTGATAACAGGTTTTTGGAACAGAACATCAATTTTCCTAATTAGCCAGGCTGTACAATACAAGATAATAATCAGTAGACACCAATACATGATATGAACTTTGAGTAATCGGTGGCTTATAAAGAAATGATTTTGAAACTAAGTAAAATATTAAGAGACATGAAATTTTGTTAGAAACAAATAAACTGCTGATTACCTATACAAAATCTCTTAGATGGCAGTGAATACTGGACAATCTCTTCCCACTTAAATTTTAATCATTATCTACTGTCTTCTTGATTCCTCTCCTTCATGGCTCTCACTCTTTAGTAATGTTTTTTAATTTTTTTTACACTCAGCAACCCTTTGTGTCTTGGTGGCTTTATTGCCTTCTTTGGGGTGAAATAATTAAAAATTAACAAAATAAAAACCTGAAGAGGAGATTGAAGCAACAGAAATTTGGTTCTACTGACAAATGTAGAGAATGAAATAGATAAAACATGTGAGAAATCTAAATGTTTTAAGGAAAATGGAAACAAGTTTACCTGTAATTAAAATCTGAAAGAAACACCAGGCTTCAATCAAATAATTCTAATGGGTTATCTCCTCATTTATAGATTTAAATCATACATATTCTTAAAATCTGAAAGTGATGGTTGAAATTTATGGAAGACATAATGAGGAAAGAGGATCTAAAAAATTTAATACTCTCATGGAATACTGATGGCCAGAGACAGTTGTTTTCTACCAAACAAATTTGTGTAAATGGATGGTAGAATAGGCATAAAAAGGATGGTATAAAAATCAGAAATTACTTAGAAATGATAGAAAGTTGTGGAGAGCCACGATCATCCATGTACTGAAGGGATGCAGTGCAAAAACAAAAAGGGAGATCAGCTTTTATTGTTTTTTTGAACTCAAACACAAAATCAATATTTCTCTGACCTGTTGGCTAAGGCTTCAAAATGTGTTGACGGTGCCTCTGCAGAGGAGTAAAACTCCACCAATGAGACATCATGGGAATGATGATACACTACATCCAGTTTCTGGGTTAGACAATAAACTGCATCTGGTAGCAAGGCTTCTAACTGGGAAGTTTTGAGGAGCATAGAACCACCTCATAATTATTGTTGCTCCCAGATCCACCCTGACCTGGGTACATGCTAGTATCCCAGCTATGGGTAAATAGTTTGCCCTTAAACTGGGGTTAAAACAGTGTTAAAGTTTAAAAATAGATTTTTTAAGTGAAAATTCCAGCAAAACTTTTTGGAAAAGAAAATATTATCAGCAATATGTTTTTGAAGAAAAAATATATATACCAGTAATACATCTGACTCTTGGCAAATCCCTCTTTGTAAAAATGCATCTATTAAACTTGACCTACAAGCTGTTTTCTTACAAAGAATACATATTCTGTTCATACAAATCCATTGAGGTTGATATGCCATAAATGAAAATGAACCAATATTTCCAAGAAGCAAGCAGAAGAAACAAACTTTAGGAATTTTGGTTGATTTATAATCATTTCACCCCAAACAAAATGATAAAGCCACTGTGATTCGAAGGGTTACTGATATTGACAGAATCTGAGAAAAGTCCTTATCAAGGAGAGAAGACAATAAAAAAAAAACAGGATTCAAGGAGAGAGAAAATAACAATTGACATTGTATTTACATTTTTCAAGATCAAAGTTGACTGGAAAGCAAGAAGCTGAAAGAGAGTTCTACAAGTGAGAACTGAGAGAACTATTAGCATAGAACTTAAGGTTACATTTAGCTATTTTTTTTTTTTAAATCATTTCACCCTGAGCAAGGCGGAAACACCACTGATGTGCAGGGGGCTACATAAATGTAAAAAGATTAATTAGAAAAGAGTGAGGAGTACAAACTAGTTAGAAAGGAACAATAGAAAGCTGAGAAAGCAGGTGCAATGACAGATACATAGGTGGAGAGAAAGGGAAGGTTATACGGGGGTGGGGAGAGAGCTGGAGTCCAGTGGTTAGTAGATGAGTATTGACTTTGCATTTAAATTTCTGGAGGTTGCAGCCGTCAGGAAAGCAAGAATACGGGAGCGAGTTCCACAGGCGGGAAGTGCGAGAGAAGCAGCTGCAGGAGTAGAATTGTCGTCTGCATTTGGCTAACCTGACTGTGAATGGGTGGGACCCAGTTGCCAGTCTGGTTGCACGAGTAAACACCTGTTGAGGAGGAATCAGTGACTTAAGTTCGTCTGAGCAGAAGCCATGAAAGTATTTATAAAACAGACAAAGGGAGGCCACATTTCGACAATGGGGAAGTGGCTGCAGTCGAGCCGCCAGATCAGAACCTATCACATTACAGACTCTCCTTTGGAGCCTGTCAAGAACACTGATAAGAACGGCAGGGGCACCTGACCATAAATAGCAGCAGTACTCCATGCACGGACGGATGGTTGACTTGTATATATGCAGGCTGGATTCAGGTGGAAAAAACATCCTGGATTGACAGTGACCCAACCTTCTATTTGTAAAATGACAAGACTTAGCTGCCAATCTAGTCAGTCAGTTAAGTGCCATACGTGATACATGCTTGGGCGATCATGTCTCAAAAGTGACATGACTGACTGGGCAGAAGATTATCCCGCAGTAGGTTGCCATTGCTTTCTGCAGTAGACTGGTTGCCGACCAAGGCTATAGAACCCAATTTATCCTGCTATTTAACCCGTAACTGGAAGGAAGAGACAGATTAATACCTTTCTCAAGGGTATTTGCACGTAAGTGAATTCAATGGATTCAACTGGAATTCGAACTCGGATCCCTGGTTTCTCGTTCCGAGCCGATATCCACTGTACCACAACGCACATAAAAAAGTTTAGATAGCATAGTAAAAAATTCTTCAAAATAGTAACCATTTGTAGAAAAGGCACAGGAACACTATGATATAGTGGTGGAGATGTCAGGCCAGGTTCTTCATATTTTATCAAGAATCTTGAAATATATACTAGAATCACTAGACCAGATGCAACAGCAATATTCATTGCGTAGATGAATGGTAGACTAATAAATGTTTTTTTCATCATTTCACCCCAAGCAAGGCATTCTGCTTCACCAGGTCTACTGCTGATATGCTAACGACCATCACTGAGTATATATACCAGGCTCTTGACAAGAATGGCGAAGCTCGAACCGTTGCCTTGGATATCTCCAAAGCGTTTGACAGTCTGGCATGCTTGCCTCCTACACAAACTGTGGAGCTATGGTATAACTGGTGATTTGTTTGATCTAATCCAGTAATTCCTCTCAAACTGCACATTGAAGGTGGTATTAAATGGACATGCCTCCCAAAATTACCATACAAACGCGGGTGTCCCTCAAGGCTCTATCATAGGTCCTACACTCTTTCTGATCTACATTAAGAATTTCTCTGATGCCGTAAGATCCCAGGTAGGCATGTACACCAATGATACCACAGTTTACTCTCACCTGGATGAAAAATCTGGTGTAGGCAACAAAGTGAACCTCGCTGCCGAGCTTGAAAAGGACTTCCAATCCGTAGTGGACTGGGATAAGAAATGGCTCAAAAATTTCAATGCTTTCAAAACAAAGCTGCTATCAATTAACCATCATAGACAGTTACACCGACTTCCCATTAGCATGGAGCAGGCTTGCCCCCAGAGAGTAAAACACTATGCCTCCTTGGCCTCACACCCTCAGCAGACCTCAAGTGGAATGACTATATTGAATCCATTGCTAAATCTGCTTCTATGTGCAGGGCCCGGAAGTTTTTCCCATCTGAATCTATACTGCACTTATATAAATCTACCATTCTCCCATGTATTGAATACTGATGCCACATCTTGTCGGGTGCCCCTGCTATTCTCCTTGGGGTTCTTGACAAAATACAACAGAGAATCTGTAATGTGATCGATACTGGCTGCAGTCACTCTCTCACCAGCTTGATGTGGCTTCCCTGTGCCTCTTCTATAAATACTTTCATGGCTTCTGCTCCAATTAACTTAAATCACTGGTGCCGCCTAGGTATGAATTTGCATGAGATACTAGATTAGCAACTAGGTCCCACCCTTTTACAGGGAAACCGATAAAATGTAACCGCAATTTCTACTCCAACAGCTTCTTTTCTCACACTTCCCGACTGTGGAATTCCCTTCCATATACTTGCTTCCCCAACAGCTACAATCTCTAGAAGTTTAAGTGTATGGTCAATAGACAATTCCTTACACACTCACTTGCATTCATTTTCTCAAACACTCTTTCTATCTACCCAACCCTTATCCTCGGTATCCTTACCCATCTATCACCCTCCTTCTGACATTTCCTATATCTTACCACTCTTTCTCATCACTTTCCCCTATGTAACCCCCTAACCACTCTTTCTCATCACTTTCCCCTATGTAACCCCCTAATCACTCTTTCTCATCACTTTCCCCTATGTAACCCCCTAACCACTCTTTCTCATCACTTTCCCCTATGTAACCTGCTAACCACTCTTTCTCATCACTTTCCCCTATGTAACCCCCTAACCACTCTTTCTCATCACTTTCCCCTATGTAACCCCCTAACCACTCTTTCTCATCACTTTCCCCTATGTAACCTGCTAACCACTCTTTCTCATCACTTTCCCCTATGTAACCCCCTAACCACTCTTTCTCATCACTTTCCCCTATGTAACCTGCTAACCACTCTTTCTCATCACTTTCCCCTATGTAACCCCCTAACCACTCTTTCTCATCACTTTCCCCTATGTAACCCCCTAATCACTCTTTCTCATCACTTTCCCCTATGTAACCCCCTAACCACTCTTTCTCATCACTTTCCCCTATGTAACCCCCTGCGCAATAGTGGCAGTGGAAATGTGTAACATAAATTCTGGTGAGAATAATCTCTATATAGCATTTATATTATAAATTATTTACCAATGCTTAATTTTGACTAAGCTTTATTATTTCTATTATTATTAAAGCACCATCACTGGTATATCACAAAAATGCATGGTGAAAAGTGCATGCAAGTCAAGGATTCTTCTCGGCTTATTTGTTTTATTTTTATTAAAATAACTCCAGGAATTGATTCAATAATTAGCAGTTAATTAACCGAGAGTAATCTCCCCAGAACAGATTTTTTTGGTTATTTTTATTTTCTTAATTAAAAATGATGCTGATTAGACTGGAAAAGGCTTTATTCTCTGAGATAGATTTTATTGACATTGTGCGAACAAAAAAATGTATTGTGATAGACAATACTCTGTTGCATTATGATAATAGATAAGCACAAATATCAAGGTGAGCCTCAGTTCAGATCTTCACTGTAGTGTAATTTAAGTGTAATAAATTACAGGAAGGGGAAAGAAGAAAAGATGAAGTCTTTGGCTGTTTTGATGTCCAAACTAGTTAATGCATAGAATTTTATTCCTCTCCTCGTTAATGCACTATTTTTATAGTGAAGGGTAGATACTATTTCTTGACAAAGGAGGTAGCCCTGGATTACCTCACATTCACAGCTCAGACTTGCCATGCATATATACACTGATTCAAATCTCTCTCTCTCTCTCTCTCTCTCTGGCAATCTAACAAAATAAAAGAACATAATGGTGACCCCATGAAGCTTTTATGCTTTCTGGAATTTCTTCATATTTGTAAGGGGGTGTTTCAACCAAGACAGCTTTTTCACCCCAGCCACTTTGTTGAACAAACTCCTGCATAGATGCTTTCCTGAATACTACAATTTTAACCTCTTTAATTCAATGGTCAATCTATCTTCATATCCTCATAATCTTTCCTCTACCTCCCATTACATTCAAATCACAAACCTCATTCACCATAACCCTGTACCATGAGTGGCTCTTGAGTCTTATATTAGGTAAACTTTAGTACATAAAAAACACTAAAACTGGATCATATATACATTATTTTTATTACAATCAAACTGTAGTCTTGTTTTCTTGTTTTACTATTTTCTAGATTAAATAAATATATTACTTTCTTTCTTTCTTGACAATTTTACATCAATTAAGTGGTATTCAAAAGTTCCTGAGTAAGGTCTAAAATATATATAATTATTCTAGTAAATAATAGACTTTATAAGCCATATCCTTAAAAAATAGCCCCTTTGGGAATATAAGCAGTAATCTTAGAGCATATTCTGCATTTTCAGGCATCTTGCTGAATGATGGGTCACCTTAAACGCACATCCCCTTGAACCGAAACTGAAGTGCTCTTGAAACCTGTGTGTCACTCAAAGACCTGTGTTCAACCTGAAGAATGTTCTTCAAAAGCCTGACAAAGCCTTTCAAGTGTCTCTGTAGTGGATTTGTAGAACTTCATACAACATTTGATGCTTAAAGTTGTCAACCTTCAAAGGATGCCAAGACTTTCCCAATGAAATATTATGAAATCTTCTGTAGTAATTGGGCACAAGTAAATAGTACAAAGCCTGACTGACTCATTCAGCTGAGTACTCATAAAAATGCATTCTTATGCATTTCTGTTGAGCAGTACAATCCTGGCATATACAGTTGTTAGGATCTGTCTACTCATGTTTTAGTTACTGAGTGTTGGGATCCCAAACATATAAAAACAACACATTTTTTAAATGAAACATAGCAAAGGTTATTTTCTAAACAAAATAGAGAAGTTAAATGTCAGCTGAAATCATATTTCTATATTCTTTTCAGAAATATACAACAATAATAAAATGTTCAATTTTTCTTACAGTGAAGTTTGTTTTATAAAGTAATTAAGTGTTTGTCTACAATTGTTTATTTGCAATAACAGAACAGAGATTAGGTTGAAAAATGTTTGTTGTATGAAATAAATTCTGCTTGTGCCATTAGACTAAAGACTGAAGGAACATGTATCTGTTTAATTTTGTTTTTACAGGGACATTAAACTATTAGCAAAATATTCTTTCTTTGGCAAACAGTATACAGACTGAGATCTAGATGAAAAGGCTGAAATAAGTATACATGTATTAAAAGATTGAGTTAGGAAAAGATATAGATATGTAAAAGACTGAGAGACGGTTGAACACTTATTGAAGAGAGCATGTGACAGATGCTAGGCTATCAGAGCAAGTAAGTAAAAAATTTAAATAATTTTAATTTTTGAAGTGAATGCATTTTCTTGATGAATGCTTTTCATAAAAAATAAGGCTCATTATTTGCTGGTAAAGAGATTTCAAGAGATGTGTGAAATATCTAACCAGACATGGAAAATGATAAATAACTTGACATTAGCATATATAAAAAGAGATATTGAATAAATAAGCCTAGAAAGACTTCTATATTGAATCAAGGTACAAGAGTGGATCAATAGATCTCTAGCTTGATACTGTTACGAGCTAAGTTTTGATCTGAAATTTTTTCTTTGTCCTGTTCAGTTTATGTGATCTGTAAAGAATCATTTACTTAAGTGCAATAACAGAACAGATATTAGGTTGAAAAATGTTTGTTGTATGAAATAAATTCTGCTTGTGCCATTAGACTAAAGACTGAAGGAACATGTATCTGGTTAATTTTGTTTTTACAGGGACATCAAACTATTAGCAAAATATTCTTTCTTTGGCAGACAGTACACAGACTGAGATCTAGATGAAAAGGCTGAAATAAGTATACATGTATTAAAAGATTGAGTTGGGAAAAGGTATAGATATGTAAAAGACTGAGAGACGGTTGAACATTTAATGAAGAGAGCATGTGACAGATGCTAGGCTATCAGAGCAACAGAAAGGAAACTACAAGACCTCCTACAGAAGGTAGCAGAAGAAAGTAACAAGAAGGGACTAGAAATAAACTGCAAGAAAACCAAATGCATAGTCATCAGTAAAAAGGGCAGCCCAAAATGCCAAATACAGGTTGGGGATACCAGAATCAAACAAGTACAAAAATTTAAATACCTGGGAAGTGTTATAACAGAAGACGGAAAGTGCGACACAGAGATCTGAAGGCAAATTGGCATAGTGAAGGAAGCATTCCAGAAATTGAGTAAAGTATTAAGAAACAGGACAATTTCACTAGAAACTAGAAAGAGAGTTCTGGATTGCTATGTGCTGTCCGTCCTTCAATATGGCTGTGAATGCTGGACAATACCATCAAAGATGAAGGAAAAACTTGAAGCAACTGAAATTTGGTTCTACAGAAGGATGCTGCGAATATCATGGATCAAGCCTGTGAACAATGATGAGGTCTTGGAAATGATGGAAATAAAAAGGAAATTAATAGTGAGTATCAGGAAAAGACAGCTGAAGTTCCTGGGACATGCAATGAGGAAGGAGGGCTTGAAGAATCTGATACTAACAAGCCAGATAGAGGGAAAAAGAGATAGGGGAAAGCAACAGATAACATATTTGAAGGACCTAATCAGGTGGATGACGGAACGAGGATTGCATGGTGTAACAGGAGAAGGCGTGCTCAGAGCCACCAGGGATAGGGAAAAGTGGAAGGCCATGATCACCTACGTCCTGAAGGGACAAGGCACATAGAAGAAGAATACAGTGTGAAATGTGTGAACAGTCTTTATGACAGTCAGCCTAATGTGTTTGTGTGTTCATAGACAAAAACTTATATGGCAGCTGTTAGTTCTTTCGTGTGTATAGACAAAACCTCAGTCAGTAGCTGCTGACTGTTGTCTCTTCTAATATGTGCATCTGTGTGACTGCATATGCACATGTAGATTGAACTGGCCTCCAAAATTGTTTTAAACCTCAAGAAGCAGTAGGCTTCTCTTTTTATATCCATAATGGATTCAAAATCTTATTTCACATAGAGGTGTAAACTTTTTGAATATAAAGTTTTCATTAATTGGAAAATAATTTCATACTGGCTTGCAAATATCATTTTCTCAAATTTGCAGGAGTGGTGAAAGGAGTTACTATTGTTGTTTTCTAAATAGTTAAAAAAATATATCATGTGAGAATGACCCAACTAACCTTCTGATAAAAATTTTATTGGTGAAAAAATATACATAGGATTTAATTTCTATACAGTTCAGAAACTTTCCTAAATCACTTTTTATGTTATTAATATTGCAAGAATATTGATTTTTTTTTTAATCTATGTGGGTATGTTCTTTTTCTCAGGCTATTGTTTGAGAAAATTTTAGATTTCTGAATTTCAAGTTCCTTCATGTGCGGATCTGCTTCTTCATATTACAGAAGCTAAAGAGTGAGCTCGTTACTTTTAGGAAGCAGAAATTGTATTCATTAGGTTGCATTGTAGGTGTTAATAGGGAATTAGCAGTTTACTTGAAGATTTTTTTCAGTTCAATAACTACTTAAATTTTGCTTTGTCAGAATGATTATTAAAGATTTAACAAACCTGCTTTCAAAAGTTACATACTTAAAAAAATAGATTCTGTCTCACTATATAAAAATAAGAAAAAATCCTAGCTATTCCTATAAAATTTAAAGAAGATCCGATCTCAGCTAATAAAAACAAAAGCAGACCCCATTTCACCATATAAGAATTAAAGCAGATTGTCTCATCATAAAAAAATAAAGCAGATTCCATCACAAATTATAGAAATGAAAGCAGATCCTGCCCCACTATATAAAAACAAAAGCAGATCCCATTTCACCATATAAGAATTAAAGCAGATTGTCTCATCATATAAAAATAAAAAGCAGGTTCCATCACAAATTATAGAAATGAAAGCAGATCCTGTCCCACCATATAAAAATAAAAGCAGATCCTGTTTCACCCAATGAGACAACAACAGATCTATAAAAGCTGGTAACATCTCACCAAATAAGAACAAAAGCAGATCCAATTTCACTCTATCAGTCAAATGTTTTCATTCTATTTTTTTTTTTAATTTACTAATATCATGTCAGTTATGGATCTATGAACTTTTTTCACTTTTGGTCAAATATAGAAAAAACAGACCAACCTGTTGATTCACCATTCATGAAAAGGGAAAAGTATTTTCTGGAACTTACCTGAAAAAGAAAAAAAAAGTTTTTGTAAATGTAAATTATGATAAAAGAAAATAATGTTATTTACAATTTAAGGATTTTAGAAAAGAAAAAAAATCTTTATCACAAAAACTAACAGAAACATAAAATTCTTAAAAAGTTACACTACCGGCCATAATTATTAGGCCACCCCATTTTTAAAAAAATTATTTATTTCATACTATTGCTCGTATTTATTGCCAAGTTGATAATTCTAAATGAAAATAGAATGGTTCTTTTGTTATTATTACTTTGCAAAATTTTACAAGACAACTAGCGACAATTTACCCATCGCAGACTGTGGATTTGCTATATATACACACACACACACACTACAGGCCATAATTATTAGGCCACCCCAGTTTAAAAAAAAAAAATGATGTATTTTATACTATTTTTAGTATTTATTGCCAAGTAGATAATTCTAAATGAAAATAGAATGGTTCTTTTTTTATTATTACTTTGCAAAATTTTTACAAGACAGCCAGGAAGTCTTTGCTTCAACCAGCCAATAAGAAGAAGAGACTAGCATGGGGAAGAGAACACAAAAACTGGACACCAGAACAGTTCATTTGATGCACATGTTATTTGTAGTATTAACAAAAGAACTATTCTATTTTCATTTAAAATTATTCACTTGGCAATAAATACTAGCAATAGTATGAAATACATCATTTTTTTTAAACTGGGGTGGCCTAATAATTATGGCCAGTAGTGTAGCTTTGAAAATTAAAATCAAGACTGCAGAATCAGTTGTATGAGAGTATAATGGATAATAAAAATGTTAGTTACTGAATTGTTACATGATATCAGTTCTCCTATATGGCAATGAATGCTATATAATCTTCTCACAGATGAAGAAGAAACTTGAAACAACAAAAATGTGATTCTACAGAAGGATGCTGATAATACCATGAATTAAACATGTCAACAATAACACATTTTTAGAGAACATGCAAATAAAACATCAGTTAAAATCAGGAAGAAATAATTTAAATTTATACAGAACAAAATAAGGAAAGACTGCTTGGAAAATTTTTCTTTACTTTTTTTTTATAATTGTTTCACCCCAAGCAAGGCAGGACCATTATAGATGTGCAGGGGTTGCAATCAGAGAATAAAAAAACAAAACAAAGTACAATGGATGTTGAAGAAAGGATAGAATAAAAATGGGAATCAATTGATGTTGCACTTAAACTTTCATAGACTGTAGCTATTACGGAAGCAAGTATACAGAAAAGAGAGAGATTAAAAGAAATCTCACTGGAGACATTGAGGGCAACAGAGGCAGAAGAAAGTGATGCATAAGTGAGCTTCAGTAAATGGATAGCAAAACAAAGTTTAGGATAGATAACGAAAAGAAAAAAATTATTAAAAGATACAAAGAACAGGAAATTATGGAGAGTCATGATCCTGAATGAATAATACACATAGATAAGAATCCAACTTCTGACTTGATTTGATAACTTTCAGAGGAAGGCTAGGGCTTACATTTGCAGTGTGTCTTTATGCAAAAAGATGATAAAGTTCGCAGTTCTGGGTATGAAAAACTGCATCTGGCAGCAAAGCCTCTGACTGGGACATTGTGAGAAGCATAGAACCACTCCTTAATTGCTGTTCCCAGGTCCACCTTGACCTGGGGTCGTAGCACCTATTGGGGTCCCAGCTATGAGCAAACAGTTAACTCTTAAACTGGGGTCAAAACACTATGAAAGTATAAAACTACATTTTTAAAAGAAAAAAATCATTGCCAGCAATACACACACAGTTAAGTGCCGTAGGTGATACATGATTTGGGCAAACAAAAAAAGAAGACATGACTGACTGGGCAGAAGATTCTCCTTCAGTAGGTTGCTATTGCTTTCTTTGGTAGACTAGTTACTGACCAAAGCTATAGAACTCAATCTGTCCTATTATTTAACCCATAACTGGAGGGGAGAGACGGATTAATACCTTTCCCAAGGGTGTTTGCACGCAAGTGAATGCAAGGAATTAACTGAAATTAAAACTCAGCTCCCTGATTTGCTATTCCCAGTCAATATCCACTGCATCACAATGCACATCCTAGCAATACATTTTTGGAAAAAAATACATACCAGCAATATAACTCTCAATAAAGACCACTTTGCAAAAATATGTCACAGAAAGATGGTCTACAAACTTGTTGGCATTAAATAACCCATTGATGTGGATATGCTATAAAAGAAAATAAACCTTTTTATTCATCCTCATCTGTTGTAAAAATCTTGTCGGTGTTAAATAACACATTGAGGTGGACATGTCATAAAACAAGTCAAACCAAACAAAGCTAGCAACATTTAGTTACTGCAACATCAAAAATTCATCTTTTATCTAGAAAGAAATGAGCAAAGATAGCATTTTGTAATCTAGCTAAATAATTTCTAGAGGAAACATTTCAAGAAAATTCAAAATTAAAGAAAATTATTAAAATGTTTATATTGTCATATGTTATCATGATAAATTTATGTAAACAAACATGTAAAAAATATTAGAAAACCGGGATAAATGATTTAGGTTAGGTTAGGACTTCTAGGCCTCGTGACCTCTCGTGTGTCCCTTCTTCAATCCCCTCTCCCCTCTCTTAGCGTAGTGGCATGGCTGAGATGGAGAGAAAATAAATTATTTCCATCTCTAATCAAACTCATATTTTAATTTTAATAGTGTCTTATCCTTTTCAATAAGGCTTTTAAATTCCGTAAGAGTTTTTGCCAATTTTATGTGTGATGGTAGTGCATTCCAATACTTTGTGACTCTGTTACAAAAAAAGTTTTGTCTAATATTACTTCTACTGTACTGGGTTATTATTTTTAATTCGTTGTTATGTGTTCTAGAATAGTCAGACATAGTGAATAAATTTTTATTGGTGTGGTCAGTAGAATGGAATATCTTGAAAACATTTATCAAGTCCCCCCTCAGTCTTCTATATTTCAGTGATGGTAATTTCAATTTTCCTAACCTATCCTCATATTTAATAAATTTTAACGATGTCAACAATTTTGTTGCTCTTCTTTGAACTCTTTCAATTGCTACTGACTGTCTTTTTAGTAGAGGACTCCAGATTTGGTTGCCGTATTCTAAATGTGGTCTAACTAAGCTCTTGTACAATTTTGATAAAGTTGGACAGTTTAACCAAGAAAAGCACCGTTTAATTAAACCTAGTATTTTGTTTGCTTTATTTATGGTCTTATTTATATGCATATCAAAATTTAATTTTGTGTCAAAAATTACACCAAGGTCTTTCTCTTCAGTACAAGTATCTAATGTATGTGTATTTGTTCCATGAGTTATACTGCAGCTGAAATTTGGATTCTTTAACCCTATATGCATAACTTTACATTTGCTTGCATTAAAATACAAATTCCATTTTTCGGACCAGCTTATAAGATTATCAATATCATTTTGAATCACCTGTTGGTTTTTTGTTGTATTATATATTTTTGTATCGTCTGCAAATATTTTACACACACTTTTAGCCACTTCTGGCAAATCGTTTATAAATATTGTGAAAAGGATAGGTCCCAGTATGCTACCTTGTGGGATTCCACTTAATACTTCAGACTGTTTAGAGCATTTATTATTTATTTTAACCCTTTGAGTTCTACCAATAAGAAAGTTTCTTGTCCATTTCAAGGTTTGTTCAGATATACCATAAGACTGCATTTTGAGTAATAATCTTTCGTGCAGTACTGAATCGAAAGCCTTTCTAAAATCAAGGTATATAACATCAAATGCTTCTTTCTCATCTAATAATTTTGTAAAGTCATCCATTACTTCAACAAGTTGAGTCATACAAGACCTTCCTGATCTAAATCCATGTTGACAATTTAGAATCATTCATATGATTAACAATAGAATCCCTTATAAATTGTTCAAATATTTTACATGATATACATGTTAGACTAACTGGTCTGCAATTTCCTGGATCAGTTCTAGTACCCTTTTTGAAAATCGCTGTGACATCAGCTTTCTTCCAGTCGTTAGGTAGTAATCCTGAACTTAAACTTCTATTAAATAGTATAGTTAGTGGTATAGCTAATTCGTCACTTATGCAAAATGAAAAAAAGAAAAAGTTTTAACAAAATCTGAAAACCAAGTAAATAGCTAAGAAGATGACAAATTATCAAAAGTTTATTTTTGTTGCAAACTTTTTTTATAAATATCTGTTCTTGCAACATTTTAGCTCTTTTGGCAGATCTTCTATTATCACAATGTAGAATTTTGATAAACAAAAATGATAAAAACATAAAAAAAATAATTTGAAAGAAATTAACTATATTCTTCTTCTTCTATGTGCCCAGTCCCTTCACGACATAGGCGATCGTGGCCTTCCACATTTCCCTATCTCTGGTGGGTCTGAGCACACCTTCTCCTGTTACATCATGCAATCCTTGTTCTGTCATCCACCCGATAAGGTCCTTCAAATATGTTATCCATTGCTTTCCTCTGACTCTTTTTTCCTCTACCTGGCCTGTTAGTATCAGATTCTCCAAACCCTCTTTCCTCATTGCATGTCCCAGGAACTTCAGCTGTCTCTTCTTGATGCTCAGTATGAATTTCCTTTTTGTTTCTATCATTTCCAAGACCTCATTACCAAAACCATATAAAAAAAAATTGAATTAAAAATTTAAATTTCAACATTTCTCTTCTTCATGGGCATATACAATTACATCAATATAAACGTAACTTCAGCTTAAAGAAGTCCTAAAGGTTTTTCAACTTGTCAGAATTTTCTAAAACTCTTATATATAATTAGTTTTTGGTCATAATTAAATTAGACCAGTACTCAGTTGTATTGAAACATGTTCAATAAATTTACATTGTAGAACTTTTAAATAGTTTTCATTTGCAAATGAGTTACTTAAATCATTTCCAAATGAAATATATATCAGATTAAATAAATTTAAAACATTGTGTCTGCTTATTTTTAATAAAATCCATTTATACTCATTGATAATCTTTCATGTATTATAATTGAAAGATGTAAGAAATGTGCTGTAATTTTGACACATGATATTATTTATTTCTCAATGTTTTAAGTATTTTCAATCTCCTTCAAAGATCATTTTCGAGGATGTGAGTTGTGCTAACAACAATTATCACAAAACTATATATATATATATATATATATATATATATATATATATATATATATACGTAAAAAAATCACAAGATCGCCAAAACCTACCGCGGTTTCACACAACGGCTTGTTGTGTGAAACCGCGGTAGGTTTTGGCAATCTTGTGATTTTTTTACGTGTCTTTGCTCTACATTGCTTCCTCTTTGTTATTCCGCTTTGGTTAGTTCTGTATCGAGCACTTTTTCTTTCTTTGTGGTTGGTTCCGTTTGGGGTTTTTTTCTTTTCTGCGGGGTATTGTATGTATTGTCGGTATTCCGCAGTTTTCTTTTTTTCCACCTCTTGTCCAACGCCTTATAGCGACGGACAGTAACGGAGTTAGATTCTGTCTGTTATTTGTTGTCCTCAAAGTTTATTTCCGTATAATATTAGGATTTAGATACTTACAGAGTCGGTCTTGTTATTATATATATATATATATATATATATATATATATAATGTATTTATTCAGTAATCACTCTTTTATGCAAATTTTGTTAAAAAATTAAAAATGATAGATGAAGTGCTGTGGAAAAGTTTTTTATATAATATTTTATGTGATCTTAATATTTTTTTTCAGAACATAAATTATTTAAAAATTCTCTGAATTTTTTATTTCATCAAGCACTTTTGGCTATACTTTTATTTTTATAATCTATGTTCTGTGTGTGTGTGCATATATATATATATACATATATGATAATGTCGTGTACATACCGATGGACAGTAATGGGTATGTCCCAATTCTTATATACTGGAGTCTACTGAGAGAGAGGTGTGTTTGCTTACTGTCGATCAGTTCTCTACTAGCAGTGGTTATTACTTCAAGGAGATTGCAAGTTTTGTATTTCATGATATTATAAATATTACTACTTATTTCAAACCTTCATTTGGGTTATTACTCATGCAGTAACCTTTTAGGTTACAGCAGATAAAAAAATATATTTTTAATGTATGCTATACTTATGGGTAAAAGTGTTCAATGTTAGTACTAAAACGTGTGTAAATGCAAAAGTGGACATTAAAGTCAATACCAAGAGGAAAAAGGTCTATTTCATGCCTGAATACAATCTTCTTGCCCAAATTTATAAGTTTAAAAAGTTAAAGTATCCAAAAAATAAACACGATGTGGAGGTGGTGTAACAGATAACAGGTCTAAATTAGATACTGGACAGCTAAGTTTCAATTCAATTCAGAATATTTATATTAACGTACATGCAAATGTCCTTGTGCCTCAGAGCAAATTTTTCAGATCCCAAAAAGCTACCATTCCTTTTCCTGTTGAGCAAGTGATTGTAGGAGAAAATGCAATATGTTAAATGAATGGAACCATCTTTTAGAAGTTCTGGGAACAAGAGTAATAGGAATGTTGCTTTTGATTCTGTACCAAGCACTCTATGAACAGCGTTTATGATGAGTATATGCGCCCGAGATCATGAACCTGGTACTGGCAGATCCTCTAGACATGATAGATTGTTTCTAATTATCTGTGCCTGCTAAGGCAATTTTGGTTAAAATTCATGTGAGATTCAATGATTTATTGCTTTTTCCATCTTGAAAAAAAAAAAAAATTTCCCCAGTCCTTATTTTCTGGCCTTGACAATTGAGGAAGACTAAAAACAGCAAAAGCTTAATCCAGTAAACTAAAAGAAAAACTGTTGGAAAAAATAAAAATAAATAAGGCTTCACACATAAAATTCATTGTGTAACTGTATTTATCTCTGCTTAGAATATTGTTGCCACATATAATCTGATGCCTCTACTATTTCATCATCATCATCATCATTTATCTATCACACCCAATGGTGCATAGGGCAGCAACTTTTTGTTGCTGTTTCTATAACAAACTGTTTTTTACGGGGCAGGGTTGTTAGCTCTGCACTCAAACACCAAACCTGGAGGACCAGTGGACCATTCTTGGTCCTTATGTTTACAGTACCTGGTATTCCCAAATGGTCACCCATTTTAAGTACTAACCAGGCTCGATGTTGCTTAACTTTGGTGATCGGACCGGAACCGGCATATTCAACACGATATAGCCATAAACCCTCTACTATTTATCTTTATTATATTTTTTTAAACAATGATTCTGAAGGTGTATGGTGCATATGAGATGACCCATGAAAATGATCGGGAAAAAGATTTCAGCCACCTCACAAACCAAGTCATAGGCTGTGTTTTAAAACAGAAAAATATTTTTGTATAGTAAAGGACGTTTGTTAATATTTTGTGTGGTTTTCTAGAACTTGAATAATTGATTTAAAGAATCTGGGATGGAATGTGCACAAATCCTTTAACATCTTCAGAGGCACTAAATACCACAAAATAATCACTGTAGTTGGGATCCCACAACTCAAGATCATATGGATTCATTTGATGAAATCTTTTTATGAATTCTGTCAACATTTGATCTGTGGCAGATAGGAAATCAAGAATTAAAATCAATTTTCCATTTCACTTTTACAAAAATTCACAATGGCGTGTGAAACCCTGGTTTTTCCCAAAATAAAAAAAATGATTGACCTTGTGCTTACAGAAAAAGTCAAAACCAGATTTTGCAAGTAGATGTTAAATTGATTTTCTGACTAATGGGAGCGAGTTGCAAGACCCAGAAGACTTCATGATCCAGTGCGAAATTCTAAAGGACTATAAAAGGCTCCAATCAGCGTCAATCAGACCCTCAAAGATGGAAGACATTCAAAGACATGCCTACCTAATGAACGCTAATACATACCTACATAAGTATAAACTCTTTCCAACAAATTACTACTACAAGAACATTTCTTTAACGTTTGATATCCTCAACTTTCTCATTGAACATTAATTTCTACCAATTCTTATTATTCTTTTCTTTTAATAAATTTCTATTTTCACATGAAAAATGTATATTTTATTATTTTACTATTCCATTCATCCAGACATTCCTATCTCCAATCTACAATCTGCTTCAACCTTCTGATGAAAACCTGATGAAAATTCTGGATAAAAGCTTGTAAGCTGTAGGAAGTTCAGTTTTGTATGACACAAGGCCGAATTAAATAAACATTAACCATCTCCCTATGGCTATAGTGGTGACCCCCTACAGCTGAAAGAAACACATACCCTATCTCTACACTGGCAAATCCTGTCGTAGAAAAAGAACACCTAATGGAAAGATAAATTTCTCAGGTCCATGATTTAAGTCATGGCTCTAATTTGGTCAATCATTTAATCGGTCTGCTGTGTTGTATGCAATCTGTGATATGGACCTCCATAATACTAAAAATATCTCACCTTCATCCAAACCTAGTATCAAATGTTCTTTGAGCAACAGGATGTATTTGGCAGCATTCAAGCTTTCATTGGTTTTATTTAAGTTTTTTGAACTGTCTTTTTTTATGCAGCCCTAAAGCATAAGCCTTTTTACCCCCAAAACATCACTGTTTTCATTTTGTAATATGGGTTATTTCACTTTCCTGTTGGCCTTTTGGCAAATTCACTTATTAGAATGCAGGTCCATCTTTCATTTTATTACTGAATGTGATCTTATCCCAAGCATCAGCCTGCCATATTTCATGCCACTTTGGACAACTTAATGATTTCTTCAAATGCTCTTTGGTTAAAGCTGGTTTCTTCATTGAAATGAATCTCTTCGGTCCATGTTCTTGAAAGATAAGCATAATGTTATCTACTGACACCAAATTGAACATGTCACACTCATCCATCACTTGTCTATCTATCTTCTTTCACTGAGCTTTATACTATCCTGATTAGTCTCCATATTACCTGATGGTGCAACTTTCAAAGGCAACCATCAGTCAGTTAAGTGCCATGCGTCATACACGCTTGGGCGATCATGTCTCTTTCGAGACATGACTGACTGGGCAGAAGATTATCCTGCAGTAGGTTGCCATTGCTTTCTGCGGTAGATTGGTTGCCGACCAAGGCTATAGAACCCAGTCTGTCCTGCTATTTAACCCATAACTGGAAGGAAGAGACGGATTAATACCTTTCCCAAGGGTATTTGCGCGTAAGTGAATACAATGGATTCAACTGGAATTCGAACTCTGCTCCCCGGTTTCTCATTCCAAGCTGATATCCACTGTACCACAACGCGCAACCATAGTTTGGTCAATTTAAAATACTTTCAGTGCTTTGAGAGCATCTCTGAAATGCCTCTCCTTGACATTCCAAGTTCTTTAGTCATTACTTTCTGATTCATATTCTTGGACATCTCCACTTCTTTAGAAAATATTGCTATGATTTGAAGTTATGAAAGCATGCAAAAATCCAATGTCAAAATTTAGCTGATATGTAGATAAAAACTGGTTTTGATATGGAAAAAATGTTTGTTTTTTAGCAGTGAAACAGAAATGAAAAAACAAAAAATATCAGGTCAAATATCAAAAACTTTGGCTAATTCATTTTTGAGTGACGTCTTGTTTCTTTCATGTCCCTTTAGCCCCTCTGTAAAGAAATATGATAATTAGGTTTGAAAATGACTTTGTTATGGCCAAAGTTTCATCTGTAGACACTACAATAAAACTAATCTGCTTATAAATTGGCAATTATTAAAAACTGAGAATTGTTTAAATTAACCAAAATCTTTTGTCTGGCACTGTATTTTTTAATTTCTATTGTATTTTTTGACTGAGAATTTACCAGGAATAAATGGAACTTTTTTTTATGTTCTTCTTTATCTACTGTATTCATTTGGGATATGGACAATCATGGACCTCCAAATTATCCGATTCTCACCAAACTTCACACAAATATTCTTTAGGCTTAGTCTGAGCTCCAGGACCATGGATTAGTTTTAAAGTTTTCATTACACCCAGGCAACACCAGGCTATACTGCGAGTCTTACATAACCCAAGTAAGTACTTAATCATAGTTTTAAATTACAACCAGTCATCATCTAAGAAGAGTAAAAAGTCAGCCAACTCACACAGTTGAAATGATTACACATTCTTCTATGTATTATGTACCTTCATGACATAAGCAATCATGGCTGTCCACAATTTTCTATCTTGTATGACTCTTAGCAGTTTTTCTTCCTTCACTAAGACCCCACCCCTGCTATTCATCCACACAATTTTGTCAAGTAAGTGGCTTTATTTGTTGCATTCACTAATGTGTAAATACCCTTAGGAAAGATATTAATCCATATCTTCTTCCTCCAGCTATGGGTTGAATAGCAAGACAGACTGGGTTTGATAGCTTTGGTTGACAACTCCTCTACCACAGAACGAAGTGGCAAGCTACTGCTGGAAAATATTCTGCCTGGCCAGTTATGGATCAAAAGAGACATGATCACCTAAGCATGTATCATGTATGACACTTAACTGACTGAGTTGCTTTCTGGCTTTCCCTCTTTCTCTTTACCTCAATATGCTTGATGGGGATTAAGTTTTCCAAACCCTCTTTCCTCATTATGTGTCCAAGAAATTTCAGTTGTTTTTTCCTGATTCTGACTAGAAGTCTTCTTACTGTTGCAATTTTCTTCAAGACTTTCTTGTTGTTCCCTTACTCTGACCATGGATTTTTAAGTGTTCTTATGTAGAACTATGTTTCTGTTACCTTTAGCTCTTTTTCTCGTCCATGGAGAGATTTCCCAACATCCACTGTCAAAATTCAAAGGATATACAATACAATTGATTTCAATTTGGCATTTTGGCTCCAGTCACTTTCTTACCAACAAAATGTGGCTTCCCTCTGTCTTTTCTACAAATATTTTCATGGCCTATGATCTGAGGAGCTCATCTCCCTGGTTTTGCCTCTACATGAATTTACTCAAGCTACTAGACTGGCAATTAGGTCTCACTCTTTTACAATCAAAACAGTCAAATCTACCACCATTTCTACTCTTCAGTTTCTTTTCTTGCATATCCTGCCTGTGGAAATCCCTGCAGTATACTTGTTTCCTTGATAGCAACAATCTCCAAGAGTTTAAATGCAATGTCATTTCCTATCTTTTATCCCCTTGATTCTCGTCTTTGTCTTAACCTTTCCCTGACACCCCCTGTATCTTGCTCTTTTATTTTCATTCTACTCTCATGTAACCCCATTCACATCAGTATTTCTATTCTTCTCTTATCTATTCTCTGATATCACAGTATCTTGTTCCTCTTTATTTTCACTCTCCTCTCATGTAGGTCCCTGGGCACCAGTGACAGTATTGCTTTGATTAGGTAAAATTATTAAAAAAAAAAAAAAAAATTAAAACAGTATAAGAGGATGTGAATTTTCAAATTCAAAAATAATGTCAGTTGCAAAAGGTCAGTAATGAGAATATATTCAAGGTGACAATTGTTCTCTCTCATTATGCCTATATATATATATGTATGTGTGTGTGCATATAGATATGACAGATCTGCAGAATTGTTGAAAAAAAATGTCTCTAATTTTATTTGCTTTTTTAAAAAATTCTGGTAATTTTTCTGATATAATTTTTAAAAGATATTAAAAATTTCCTTTATTAAATAAACTTGAAAGTTACAATCAAATGTTTGATGTCTTACTTCAGTGAGTGGAACATTAACATCTAATTATATTTATCTATCTAATTATGTTTAATTACATTTCAAATTTGAAATAGAACATTAAAAAATTAGAAAGCAAAAAATTCTGCCAGAATAAAATCAATAAATTTCTAAGTGCAAATAAAGAGCTATTCCCTGTAGCAACCCAGTTTACAAAGATATGAATGTGCATGTGCATATGAAACAGTATGAGCATCTAAGATACACACACACATTATCTATATATGTACATTCAACTGTCTACTTGGTGAATGTCACCTTAATAATGATAATCCAAAAACTTTCAACAACTGCTACATTATTGTGATGATTAGCTTGAGATTTTTTTTTTATCGTTTCACGCTGAGAAAGGTGGAAATTCCACTGATGTGCAGGGGGCTACATAAGAGTAAAAAGATCAATTAGAAGAGAGTGAAGAGGAAGACGAACCAGTTAGAAAGGAGCAATAGAAAGATGAGAATGCAGGTGTGATGACAGTTTCAAAGGTGGAGAGAAAGGAAAGGATATATGGGGTGAGGAAAGAGCTAGAGTTAAGTGGTTAATAGATGAGTATTGACATTGCATTTAAATTCCTGGAGGTTGTAGCCATCAGGAAAGCAAGAATATGGGAGTGAGTTCCACAGGTGGAAAGTGCAAGAGAAGAAGCTGCAGGAGTAGAACTGTCGTCTGCATTTGGCTAACCTAACTGTGAATGGGTGAGACCCAGTTGCCAACCTGGTTGCACGAGTAAATACCTGTTGAGGAGGCACCAGTGACTTAAGTTCGTCAGAGCAGAAGCCATAAACGTATTTATAGAACAGACAAAGGGAGGCCACATTTCGTCGGTGGGGAAGTGGCTGTAGTCGAGCTGCTAAGTCAGTACCTATCATATTACTGATTCTCCTTTGGAGCCTGTTGAGAACACTGAGTATCTTTATTTACATATTTATGACACTTCAGCTGTTGTATGCTCCAGTCTTCTTCAGGAGCTAAAAATTTAAAACCCAAATCTTTATTTTAAATCACTAGGGTATATCATTCTCATTACTTTCAGATGCCATGTAATTATCACCTTTTAACTCAACTGTTTCAGTTATTTGTTCATCACTGGTGTAGCCAGGTATTTGTATCACCTAATCGACAATTATTTGTATCACCTAATCAACACTTAGGATGTGCGTTGTGGTGCATTGGATATCGGCTCGGAACAAGAAATCGGGGAGCCGAGTTCAAATTCCAGCCAAATTCATTGCATTCACTTATGCGCAAATACCCTTGGGAAAGGTATTAATCCATCTATTCCTTCCAGTTATGGGTTAAATAACAGGACAGATTGGGTTTTATAGCCTTGGTCGGCAACCAGTCTACCGCAGAAAGCAATGGCAACCTACAGCGGGATAATCTTCTGCCCAGTCAGTCATGTCTCTTTCGAGACATGATTGACCAAGCGTGTATCACTGATGGCATTGAACTGACTGACTGAATCGACACTTATATTCACAGGGCAATGTGTTCTTGAGGACATCAGTGTATGAATTTTTATCAGAGACCATTTGACACTAACGATTTTCTCTAGCAATCTGTAATACTGGTTCCAATATTGTATTCACTTCTTTGCTAGGCCGGCTTAGAAGATTTTTGTGGTCTAGCAAAATCCTTAGCACTTGAAGAAGACTGGAGTGTACAGTGTCTGAAACATCATTAACATGGCAATAATGATGAGGACAACAGTTTGAACAATGTAAATAATTAAAAACTACCTCATCTCAAAAGTATAGACAAACTTGTAATTTATCTAATCCAAAATCTTACAATTTTATTCTTTTTAATCAATTTGACCCAAGCAAAGCAACTATGCCACTAAAATGCAAGGGGCTAATGGGAGTGAAAGAGAATGAAAAGACTTGAAACCCAGCCCTAAATAAGAAAAAAAAATAAACCTCACCCCTGTGCAAAAAAAAGGAAAAAAAAACAGGAAGGCGTGTATACCTGTCTATTATTGAAGGAAAAAAAATAAGTAGTAAATAAAATTTCAATGTTTAAGTGCGGATGTTAAAAGTTTAAAGTTGAGGCAGAATTTTGAAGGAAATGGAAACCCAAACCTAAACAAGAAGCAAGAGATAAACTGCTACTCCTTTTCAAAAGACTGGAGTGAAGCACGAACTCAACAATTGGTGAATTTACTCTCTGCCCTAGTCATTGAACAGTAGTAGAGTTTTATCCCCTGTTTCTGTTCAGGATTGGGTTTTCAGTTGCTTCTAAAGAATATTTCTACAAAAATCAAAAACATTATTACAAACAGAAAAAAAATGGACATGATAGAGAAAGATATAACATTAAAAAAAATGAAATTTAAACAGAACAAAAACTCTTTGATAATTCCTTATTTAAATTTCCACCAAAAAAAAAGAACATAGGTTAAAATAGAAAAAATAGATAAAAATCCTTAAAGAATTTTCATTGATTTTTTTACACAAATTTGTATAAACAAAACATTGCTGTCCAATTACACCCCCAAATACATTGTTTATCAAAAATACTTTTACAAAATCTGGAGGAAGAGTTCGGCACACCAAAAAAAGAACAAAATTTCATATGGAAATCTGTTCACAAAACTTTCATTTTTGAGCAAAACAAGGAGCTCCAAAGGCTAATTACAGGTTGTGGATACTAAAATGAAGCAACTTCAGCAAAGTGTTCTATCAGAGGATGGAAAGTGTGATACTGAGATCCAAAGGCATTTGATTGGAATAAAGGGTTCGGTTTGAAATTCCTAGCACCTGAAGAAGCTTACAACTCCAAAATATTGTAGAAATGGTAACAAAGATAAGGACAATAGTCCGAATAATGTAAATAATTTAAATATTGGCATGGCCAAGGATGCATTCTAAAAGCTGAGCAGGGTTTGGGAGAAATAACAGGACATGATATACTAAAAGCAACAAGGAACAGGAAGATGTGAAGGGCTATAATTGCTTTCATCCTGAAGGGACATGGCACATAAAGCAGAAGTTTGAAGAAAGTTAATGGTAGATGAACTTCAACTTATCTGCTCATGTCTCAGAGCTAGACTGAAAAGTCATCTTTAGCATCATAAAAACAGACCTATGGTTGACTATCAGGCTGCAATTCCAGCCCATGCTAATCAGAGATGCCTTGCATGTGACAAAAAATGCAGGTCAAGTGATGATTTGAAAAAGTATATGAAGATTCATGACAAGGTTAATGCCAGAAAATATGCCTAAAATTGTGACTGTCAAAGGCTTGCTGAATCTGGAAAAAGTCTATCCTATTGAGGACATTACAAGTAAGGCCTTTTTATTCCTTCTATCACATACTGCTTGGATTTTTAATCGATATTTGCAATTTCTCTGTGGAGGAAAAGTAGTGGCATTTATATATTCAGGTTCAGATGACATATTTGTATGCTTGAGTGTTGTATATAAAATGTTTTCATCAATAACTCATTGTTGGAATTAATTTCTTGAGGTTATCTAAGACTTTGCTTTTGTCATGTTGTGGTATTATGTTATATATATTTGGTGTGCTTGTCTTCTGTGAAAGATAAAGGGCTATGATATAACTGGATGATTGTTCGATTTAATCCATTTGTTCCTGTCAAATCATAAAATGATGGTCATTCTGAATGGGCATGCTTCCAATTCCTCTCATGTGAACCCGGGTGTCCTTCAAGGTGCTATCCTAGATCCTACACTCTGACATTTATAAATGATCTTCCTGATGTAGTCAGTTGCCAAGTAGGTATCTATGCAGATGACACCACCATCCACTCCTGTCTTAATATGAAATCTGTCAGGGTTTACAAAGTAGACCTCATTTCTGCTCTTGAAAAGACCACCAATCTGTGATGGATTGCAGTAAGAAATGGTTCATAAATTTGAATACTCCCAAAATGAAACTGCTCTCCTTTAACCACAACTGAAAAGCTTTCCTACCTTCCATCAGGATTGATCACACCAGTCTCCCTGAAAGAAATACACTCCATCTCCTTGGCCGCACTATCTCAGCCAATCTCAGGTGGAGCGAATACATTGAATCAATAACTATGTCTTCTGCTAAGAAGGTTAGGTCGCTGAGCAGAGGCAGGAAGATTTTCTCATCAGAATACATTTTGCACATTTATAAATCTACCAACTGTCTGTGCATTGAATACTGTTGCCATATCTGATCGGGCACTTCTGCTGTTCATCTCAGGGTTCTCAACTAAATCCGAAAGAGGAATCTGTAAGGTAATCAAGCCCCAATTTGGCAGCTCACCTTCAGTCACTTTCTTACTGATAGAATGTGGCTTTCCACTGTCTTTTCATAAGTATTTTCATGGCTTCTGCTCTGAAGAGCTTCATTTTTTGGTGCCCTGCCATCATAAATTTACTCATGAAACTAGATTGGCAACTAGGTCTCACCCTTTTACCATCAAAATAGATAGATGTAACTGCCATTTATTTTCTAGTAGCTTCTTTTCTCGCACTTCCCATATGTAGAACTCCTTTCCCCAAGCTTGCTTCCCTGATAGCTACAATCTCTAAAAGTTTGAATGTAACATCAACTGCCATCTTCTATCTTCTTGACTCTCGCCTCTCTCTTACACTTTCTTCACTGTTTTTTTTATTCTGTACTGTTGTTTTTCTTTTCTGTCTTCCCTCTTCTCTCACTGTAACCCCCTGCACACTAGTGGCAGTACTGTCTTGCTTAAGGTGGAACACTTATAGAAAAGTAAATATCTTGCTATAAGAGAGGCACTATATATCAAAATATTTTCTCCTACTACTCATCTTATATTATTTAATGGTAGAAATGAAGTTTTGAATGTTTTTATAAATAGACAGACGCTTACATGATGACCAGTCATGCACATCAGGTGACGGCTTTTAAAAAAAGCTCTCCTTTTCAAAAACACAAAATAAATTACATTACAATCAAAACATGAGGATAAAATAATATTATAAAAAAAGTAATGTCCTTGAAAATGGTCAGTGAAGTGGCTGAAAAGGCTTGGAAAATTAATAATTATGGAACAGTTTTACATTCCTTATCTTCACCTGATGCAGTCTTTTTTTTTATTATTAAGTTGTATATATATTTACACCTATTGGCCTGAATAATCAAAAAATCTTGTGAAGAAAATATGCGTCCTCCAGTAGGATTTGAACCTAAGTCCCTTAAAGGGATTGTTCAACCTAATGACAGTTCTCACTAAGGGATGTAGGGCACATATTTTTCTCAATTATTCATGGTCAGTAGATGTAAATAAAAATTATGCTTAATAAAAAAAACAGGGCATCTACTCATATAAATATCCATTAAAAATAATAGTAAAACAAATAAATTAAAAATATGTTCAATTTAATCTACTTTGTGTGTGTGTATGTGTGTGTATATATATATATATATATAGCAAGAATTCAATCATACAAATTTTATTTAATTTAATAAGCCATTATTATAAAACTGAAACAACTTTATTTTTGACTGACTAATTATTTTTTTGTGTTAGATGTTAATGAGGTGCTTTTAATTCCAAATCGATATCTATATATCAGAATAATCAATGGTAACTGATAAACTACATTTCCTTACAATAAACAAATAAAACACCTTAAAATGGCATATTTTTGTATGTTGTCAGTAAAAGATAAAATGCAATTACCGACAGTGAATTTTCTTTTATTTTCAGTCTCTCTCTCTCAGCTTCTCTTACAACCAAAAAGTTAAAATTTAAATTCGTCTTCATGGTGGTTTTATTAATGAAAACAAAATATGATGCTGTTGTATATTATCAATATTTTTTAATTGTTAAATGCTTATTTTTTTGTCAAAAACCAAATGCACTATAGCTATAGAAATTGTACCTCATACTTTGGTAGGGTGGCCTCAAACTTTTGGACTGTAGTGTGTGTGTGTGTGTGTGTGTGTATATATATATATATATATAAAAACATATTTGAGTAGGTGCTCTGTTTATATGTTAAAGAATATATTTATTTATATTCACCTACTGGCTTGCTCAAATATGAGTATCTACTAATAATAACATCTAAAGAGATAAATGTCTGTAGAATAAATCTATTCTAATATATAAATATATATTTTCTCCTATCATCAAACTTACACTATTTAAGAGTGAAAATAGAGGCCAGAAAATTAAAAAAAAAATAGACATATGCTCACAGGATGCATCACATGACAGCTTTAAAGAACACTTCCTTTCAAAAAAACAAAACACACTAAAAACAGAAAAAATTACATTACAATCAAACAATAAGATATAACAACACCAGGAAAAATAACATCCTTGAAAATGGCCTGTGAAGAGGTTGAAAGTGCTTGGGAAGTTGAAAATTATGGAACACTTTTACATTGCTAATCTCTAGCAAAAATAATAATGTTTAAAGTGATAAATATCTGTTGAATTAATAAAAGTTTGTTGAGATATATACGTGTTTTGCATATGCAAAATTGTACTTCATTTTAATTTGTACTTTTTCTTTACCACAAAAAAGTAGGTTTTAAAATGTTTACAATAATGATAATAATTCATCTCAAAACTGTTGAAAATTTAAAATACTATACCAAAAAAAACAAAAAAAATTTTAATTTTGTAATAAAAAAAATCAACCATTTGCAAGTACAATAGAGCACCTGTTTTAGCATGTTTTGCAAGCCAACTTGCTAGTGTAGAATGTTTGTGACGTTTTTCCCCCCAACTACAATGATCTTGTGTCAGACTAAACTACACTTCCTATAAAAGGTGTTTATATACTTGTTTAGTAAACTGTTTTCATGTCACATACATTTGTGTGGGTTTTAGTTCTGTTGATCATGACTGAAATATATTAGGAAAAAAGATAAAATACAACACAAAGCTTTTCAAGTTATAAGGAAAGAAGAATAAACTTTAAGAATCTAAAAGTAATCTTTCTGCACGATCCTCATTAAAAACACCTCATCATCAGTGAGAACCTGTTGCTTGTGGATAGGTGATTAACAGGGTAGGAAATTAATGAGAAGCTTGATTAATGTCATTAAAAATGACTATGTAATTAGTAGCTACATTACAGAAATGCAAATGAGTTGAGGTTAATTTCATGCAAATATCATTACCTTCATTAATAAAATTAAAAAACTCATGTCATCATAGTTTTTTATGTTACAAACAAGTTCTAGAAACTTGAAGTTCACTTAATTTCAGAAATGTGTTATTACACCAAAATAGACATTGCACTCAGAATTCATACCAGATTGCTAAAGAAAACCAGGTGATGTGTTGACTTAGGGTTACTCAAATGCATAAGTACATGACCTAATACTTACATCCAGTATTGCAAGCAGGAGAATGAGTGTGCTGGACAGATGACTATTTTATTATTTTAAACAATATTTGTAATAGATACCCATATTTTAGTAGATGCTGCATTTGATTTCAGGTGATTGAAATTTTGATCCTTATTTCATCCACTGGAGCAGATTGTTTTAGTTCCATGTGACATGCTTCTTCCGGATGTCTCAGTATCAATTATCTCCATTTAACTCCACTCTCCAAGTTTCTGTTCACCTCTACTGTAGATAGGTATTGAATTCACAACTCTGGATCAAATCACTGGATTCAACTACATGCTTTTATCTACTGAGCTATATGTCTTTTTGGTGGTTGAAATAAAGGGTTCTGTATGAAATTGCAATCACTGGAAGAAGGCAGGAGTGTACAATGGCTGAAATGTTGTGAATATGGCAATGGAGGTGAGGACAACACTCCAAACAATGTAAATAAATACATCATCTCAGAAATATAGGCAATAAAAATGTGTTGTTGGTAATATTTTTGTTTATAAAAATGTATTGCTTTCAACCACTATTATGTTCTTTAGTGTCAAATGTAAGTCTTACAAGACAAAAATTACAATAACAGAAAGATAAATATACGTCTATTTTTTTTTTTTTTACTAAAGTGAAAAAATTTAAGCTCATGTCTGGTTCTATACACAAAAAAGTTAGACACTGATCCAGTTTTACTCTTGAGCTAAAAAGGGAGACATGTCAAATTCAATGCTAGAGTCAAATCTGGTTTATATAAAAGTCCACACATATTCACCTGGCAGAAGGCCTCGTTAGGATGGGGGTGGTTGAAGACCTTAACCTCTTGCCAAAGATTGAATTGGTATATTATAAAACTCACTGACGGGGTATATATTACTTCTGGTTCTTCTGACCTAGCTTACACAGCTCAATGTGGGGAAAACTGGCTTGTATTATTTAATATCTCCAAAACCAAATTAATAATCTTTACTGGGCAGTGCCTGAATTTTCTCTAGTCCTGATGAGCAATACTCAATGAGGAGCTTTCTCTCATCCCAGACCTCAAGTTCAACTCATTTATACAATCCATCGCTAAAAATTCTCGAAAATCTTTTGATTCCTTCTACTGCTCCCAAAAGCACTTGGGTTTTATAAGAGTCAGAAAAGTCTAAAAATAAAGTATTGCTACCACATTTTCACCTACCTGCTTTCACAGAGTTCAAAATTATTTACACAGTGGTTATTTTTCACTGTACAGCCTCTTATATATATATATATATATATACACACACACACACACAAATTGTCAAAATCCTATCACTACTCTATTTCTATGCAATTTTCATGGCAAAACTCAGATGAGCTACATTTCGTAGTTCTACTAGTTCAGACGATAACAACTTAGACCCACCAATCCATGTACACGAAGTTAAGTCATCTCCATTTTCTTTATATTCCATTAGTAAAGAGGAAGCTTTTGCCCAAGAACTGATAGATTGAGGAACAGACTTCTGAAAAGATGCTTCCTTTTATCTTTTCATTTCTTGAGTCAACCATTCTTCTTTATGTGCTGTGTCCTTTCAATATATAGATGATCATGGACATTCACTTGCCCCTAGCCCTTGTTGCTCTTAATACTTTTTCTCTCGATATCTCTCCTAAACCCCACATCACAATCCATTTACTCAAGCCTATCAAATATATCTTATACTGCTTTCCCTTGTTGCTCTTTTCCTCTATCTGTCCTGTAAGTATCAGATTCTCCAAACACTCTTTCCTGATTACATATTTCCAGAAACTTCAGCTGTCTCTTCCTGATGTTAAGTATAAGTTTCCTTTTCATTTCCATCCTCTCCAACACCTTGTCACACTGCTCATGTGCAAGATCCATGATATCCTCAGTATTCCTCTGTAGAATTACATTTTTGCTGCCTTGAGCCTCTCTTTCATCCTTAAAGAGATTGTTCAACATTCAATGCCATACAGAAGAACAGATATCACATAGCAGTCCAGTACTATTTTCTTTGTTTCTAATGTAATTTCCTGTCTCTTAGTACTTTGGTTAGCTTTTGAAATGCATCCTTGGCCATGCCAATGTGTCTTTAGATTTCCATGTTGCACTTTCCATCCTCTGTCAGAATGCTTCTCGTAACCATTATCAACCCTATATATACTCATAATATGAATTTTTCATGATATTCTCAGAACAACCCCATACAGTAACTCTTGGGCCTTCTATGAGTGAACATTTAGTTTCAAATTAAGCAACAATTTTAGGTAATCTGTAATCCTAATATTCCAGATCTCTTGTTATCTATGGTCAGGGATACAGTAAGTTTGTTAGTTTAACTGCTTCCAAGCAGTATTTCCCCATTTCATTCAACCTATTCTTTGACATTTGTGGTGGCCCTGAGAAAAGTGTAGAAGAAGCTGAGTAATCAGTTTTGATCTTCTTCTATGTACTCTATCCTTTAGGGATGTGGGAGATAATGTCTCTCCACAACCACCTATCACTTGTAGCCCTTAGCAATGTTTCTCCCTTACCAAAGCCTCCATTGCATTCCCCATCCACACAAAATTATCAGATATGTGGCTCACTGCCTTCTTTTGTCTCTTTTGCTCCTGATATACCCTGAAAGAGTCAAATTCTTCCTTACTCATTGTGTGTTCAAATAAATCACAGCTTTCTGATTCTTAACATTGTTCTTATTTGTTTCAATTTTCCTAAATAATTCTTTATTGCTTGCTTACTCTGTTCATAGAATTTTCAGGATCCCTCTGTAGAACTACATTACTGTTGCCTCCAGTTTTCTCTTCCATTCTGAAGAGATTGTCCAGTATTCATTGCCATACAAGAGAATTGATATTACATGACAATTCAGCATTGTTTTCTTTGCTTCTAATGTCAATCTCTCATTTCCTACTACCTAGCTTAGCTTTTGTAAATCATCTTTAGCTATTCCAATGAGTGTTTGGAATTTGGTGTCATGTTTTCCAATATTTAAACTTCTGCAACTGTTTGATGCTGATCTTATATTTGTAGTTGGCATCCTGGTAGTAAACTGATATTCGAAGAGAAAAAAAAAAGGGAAGGCCTATTTGGCTAACTGGTTTTCACTGACCCTAGACATATCAACCAGTTTAATTCTGAAGAGCCATAAAAAGTAAATAGTTAATCATTAAGATAAAAATGAAGAAATACAATGTCTAACAAAGAGACAAAATTAAGAAGAAAGGCTATAAAAGACAAATGCCATGGCTACCAGGAAAAACTGGAAAAAACATGGTTAATTTCAATAATGCCTGCCAAAAATACTTCTGAATGCATCGTCATCAGTAAAAAGAAGACCCCAAAATGCCAACTACAGGTTAAGGGGACTAAAATCAAACAGGTGCAGAAATTTAAATACCTGGGAAGCCAATGATCCATTTCAAAATCTAAGCAGAGTGTTGAGAGATAATAAAATTTCATTGGAAACAAAGTGTACTAGACTATTATGTGATATCTGTCCTCCTATATGGCAGTGAATGCTAGACAATCTCCTCAAAGATGAAGGAGAGACCAAAGCAACAAAAATGTGGTTCTACAGAAAGGTGATGAAAATATCATGGATTGAACATATGAGCAATGACAAGTAACTGAAGAGGATGCAAACAAAAAAAGGAAACTTATACTCAGGAAAAGACAGCTGAGGTTTCTGGGATATATAATGAGGAAAGAGGTCTTGGAGAATCTAATACTCACAGGATGAATAGAGGGAAATAGAGACAGAGGGAAGCAGTGTAAGACATATTTGATGGGCTTGTGCAAGTAGATGCCAAAACGGGGTTTGGGAGAGATACCAAGAGAAAAAGTGTTAATAGTAACAAGGGATAGTGGTAAGTGGAGGTCCATGATTGCCTATGTCCTGAAAGGGTGTGGCACATATAGAAGATATAACATCTGAATACTGGCATGCACAAAGAATGACATCAAAGTTAGATATTGATGAAACTTGAAAGGCAGTGGTTTATAAAGAAAATTTACATATGTTTAAGTGAATATAATTTACGTTTTATTCCTTTAAAACGCTAAATAAAAATCTAGAAGCATTTTCCAATATTGCTAATGCAATAAAGACAGATATTAACAGATTTATTGTAGTTTATAAAAGTGTGTAGTGTCTTGCTGTCAAACAGAGACTAAACGTATACCAACAAGTCATATTGAAAAATTAGATTGATAAACAGAAAGGTGGAGAAGAGATATGATGGAAAGCAGTTTTCATAACTTTATTCAAAGGATGGGCATTTTTACGAACAGAAGAAATCAAAGACAAAAAGAAAGAGTCGAAAGAATTAAAAAAAATTTTGTTTGCTAACAAATTCATGAATTCATTGCATTTGATAGAAGAGTTGTCTGCCCTTGGTCTACAGAGACAAAAGCTTTCATATTGTGCGTGCGAATTTTTATCAGTCTTCATGCATTTTTATTGTACTATTTTTAGCAGTATATTTTTATGGATATGAATGTTGGCATTGTATGTTAGCGTTTTATTTTTATTTCTTTCAATAGGTTTGTAAAATACACATATACAGACTAAGAATTTGTGTAGCTTATAAAAAGAAACGAAAGAAATTTTCACTATAATAGCTTAAACAGTAAAATTCTTTAAACTCTCAGGTGAGGAAATGTTTTGATAAAAACATTTCAGATGGATTTAGTGATTATATATTTTTAAGTAAAAATAAAATCATAATAAAAATCAGAATGCGTAGATAAGTTTATTAATTGAGGTGCATATTTATGTATAGATATTTATATACATATACAAATGTATATATAAAACACAAAAGTATATAAGCAAACATGCACACACACATACATACATACATACATATAAGCATATATTCACATATAAAGGTAGATGCTGAAGTCAGAGGCAAACTGTCTGTTACATGCTTAAATGCAATCTTCAGGCCAGATAATTATGTTTAGCAAGAAACAAACTGTCACCTCTGAGTGTTGACTTCAATATTCACATTTATATTTTTATGTATGCTCTGTCCCTGATATTGAGCACTTTAACTCATAAATATAGCATACCTTTAAAACTATATTTTACCATATATATATATATATATATATATATATATATATATATATATATATAATGTTCAGGTGAATAAGAAACAAAGAAAATATTAACACTGTTCAAAACATTAATTTAAAACTGTGCTCAATATAGAAATAGAGCTATGATTATTTATTATAAATTGTAGTTTAGAACATGTACAAGTTACAATCTACTACAAAGTGTACATTTTGTTTTGACATTGAAAAAAACTCTTTAATAGCTTCTACACTTTTGTATAGAATTTCACCATCCGTTCAAAAAATGCCCAAAACTTTTGTAGCTTTATACTTCACAAATACAGATATGTTTATCCACTACCAATTCCACTCTCTTCTTTTCCCATCCTTTCCTACTTTCTCCCACCCCATATACATTTTCTTACTTACTCTTTGTTAAACAAAAAGGCCTGGTCATAAAAGGCTGTAAATGACTATACTTTATTTTCTATAGTTAAATCTAGTGCCTGTCTCGAAAAATCTTTTCACTATATCCCTTAACCACCTCTCCTCTTCTCCCATTTTCCTCTTTTGCTTCAATATCTATTTTATAACACCCAATTCTTATTTCTTATTTTCTCTACCATCTCTATTTTGTTATTACAATGGTCTATCACCTGAAGAAAAACAGTTTTGTTCTGAAACATTAAAATTTTTGTATAGTGATATTATGCTTTTATAAACCATTGTAATAACAAAATTTATATATATATATATATATATATATATGGCAGAATCAAGAACAGGGAGGACAATATGTCTTTAATCTAACATGTTTAACTTTAATAAGCTTCTTTAGAGATTTTTTTAAAAAAATCCCAGAAAAAGCTTATCATGTTAGATTAAAGACACATTTTTCTACCTTATTCTATTTATCATGTTGAATTTCAATATATATATATATATAAGCTCAAATACACACACACACACACACACACACACTCACTCACTCTCATGCATATACACACAGCCAATAAAACTAGTAACAAACCAGGGGTTACTAAATGTGAAACAATCAAAAAAAGGAAAAACTTCATTCAGGAGTGAGAACAATAAAAGAGAGGGAATGAAGAAGACAGTTGGATAACAACTAACATTCCATATAAATTTTTAAATATCAAAGTTCGCTGGGAAGCACGAAGATAAAAAGGAGTTTAAGGAAAAAAACTATTAGCATGAAACTTATAGTTGAATTGGTTAGATGCAAATATAAATTTCATCTAACCACTTCAACCAAATTGATGAGACCTTGTTGCCAAACTAGTACTGAGGTTAAATTCATAAAATCTTGTTACCATAGTGGAAAGTTCATTAGAAAACAAAAATTAATCTGTGTAGAGAAGTGTAGGCTGAACTTCTTGGAGATGGTGTCTCAATAAAAACACTGAGTTTTTGGTCTCCTAAACTGGTTGGTGTCAGTAAGGGCATACAGCTGTAAAACTCAGTCCAATATTTTATGATGGTTTAATTATGTATTAATCACAGTAGAAGCTGTATGAGTAAATCATTATCTCCAAAAATTCTTAAAATTTAAAAATATTTTCAACTTGGTAACCCCTTGAGAATACCAGGCTCTGTGCAGGTTATAATGGTTAATTACTTGTGACTAGAATTTGGTGAGCTGAGTTTCAACTCCTGTCAGGCTAGTTATATTCACTTCCATGCAAATAACTTTGAGAAAAGTAGAAATCTATGGAATGTTATGGCTATTATTGCTGGGTTGATTCTTTTGCCTAAACATCCAAAACTTGTTAAATAGCTTTCGCCGCTGAAATAAACAGACAAAGAGAAAAGCAAAGAGACAGAGATACTAGAGGGACAGTTTGGACACTGATTTTATTTTTGGTTCCAATGACCTCTTGTTGGGGAAATTCCTTCCCAAACAGTTTGGCATGTCTTTACCATCTAAAGTCCAACAGAAAAAGAGATTGAGTTTTTTTTGGCACCAGGAGGCCTCTCTTTTTGCGCATGCATCAATTGTCTTTCCTGTCAGAGGACTCCTGGGAGATTTTATGTTTATTTTATTTCGTACTTTTATTTTATTTCGTATTTTTATTTAATCCTTACAAATCTACATTTTCAATTGGTTAATTAGTAGAAGCTATATGAGTAAATCATTATCTCCAAAAATTCTTACAATTTAAAAATATTTTCCGGCTTTAAATGACCTGCAAAAAGTTGATAAACCAAAAAACAAATCAATCAATAATTCATTCTTATATCTCTTATACAATCCAATGGTATAATTTTGGAGCCATTTGTGGTGCAATGGACATTGGCTCAGAATGAAGAATCGAAGAACAGAGTTTGAATTCCAACTGAATTCATTGCATTCACTTGCATGCAAATACTCCTTGGAAATGTATTAATCAATCTCTTCTCCCTTTGGATGTGCATTGTGGTGCAGTGAATATTGACTCGGAACGAGGATTCTGGAAGCCAAGTTCGAATTTTAGCTGAATTCCTTACATTCACTTACACACAAATACTCTTGGGAAAAGTATTAATCCATCTCTTCCCTCCAGTTATGGGTTAAATAACAGGACAGATTAGGTTCTATAGCCTTGGCTGGCAACCAGTCTACTGCACAAAGCAATGGCAACCTACTGCGGGATAATCTTCTGCCCAGTCAGTCATGTCTCTTTCGAGACATGATAGCCCAAGCGTGTATCATGTATGGCACTTAACTGACTTCTCTCTTCAGCTATTTGAGTTCTATAGCCTTGGTTAGCAGCCAGTCTACTGCAGAAATAAATGGCAACCTATTACTAGAAAATCTTCTGGTTAGTCAGTCATGGATTGAAAGTAACATGATCATCCAAGTGTGTATCATATATAGCACTTAACTGATTGAATGAAACCTAATGCATGTAAGGGGGTGAAATTGTATGTGGAAAACTTCTGTCAAGAAATTTCATGAATTAATAAAAATGACAAATTATAATGATTGGATTGTTGGTTGCTTTTGTTTAAAATATCAGCACCTCCAGGAGTCATTTAATCTCAAAAACTAAATACTTTCTATGCAATTTTATGGCTTAAAGTACAGATATTTTATACATAATTTTATACTTTCAGGGCAAATGTATATTTTTAAAGAGGATAGTACTGGATTGGTATGTGATGTCGGTTCTTCAGTATGGCAGTGAATGTTGGACAATATCTTTGAAGATGAAGGAAAAACTTGAAGCAGCTGAAATGTAGTTCTACAGAATGATGCTACTGATATCATGGACTGAGCATGTGAGCAATGACGAAGTTTTGGAAATGATGGAAATGAAAAACAAATTAATACTGAGCATCAGGAAGAGACAACTAAAGTTCTGGGACATGCAATAAGGAGGGAGGGCTTGGAGAACCTGATACTAACAGGCTAGATAGAAGGAAAAAGAGACAGAGGAGAGCAATGGATAACATATTTGAAGGACCTAATCAGGTTGATGATGGAATGAGGGTTGCATGATGCAACAAGAGAAAGCGTGCTAAGAGCCACCAGGGATAGGGAGATGTGGAAAGCCATGATCGCTTACGTGCTTAAAGGACATGGCACATAAAAGAAGAAAGTTTGAAGATCATAAAATGTAATGTTAATTTCATTATAAACATGTATTGCTGATCATTTTTAACTGAAACATAAAAATGTATTTCTGGCATTTTCACTATAAAATGGATTTTGTTTACTATCCTAGTGTTTTGATTATTAGTTTCATTGTTCTCTATTTGCCTATAGCTTGAATCCCAAAAAGTACTACTGCCCTGGGTCAGTAAGAAGGTAAACATTGTTTAGTGCTACAAGGAATAGAAATTTGTGGAGAGCTATGTAAATGGCAGAACACAGACTAGGTGAGATAGTGAGGAGAAAAAAACATTGCTGACAGCTACACGGAATAGGAAGCTTTAGAGATGTTTGTAGATCTTGTAGATACACATAAATGAAGACTAATGAGAATTTTAGAAGTTAGGGACAATAGTATAAATAATTAATACATTTTATATATTAACTGTACATATTGATTTATATTCAGCTCCAAGAAAATAACTTAACTCTTCAGAAGACATTATGATAGCTTTTCTAAGTCAATAACCAACAGGACTAATGATATACAAAAGGTTTTCCAACTAATCTATAGTTGAAATGGTTAATGTTCAGCACAACTGATAAGGTGAAATATTCCTGAGGGAGTTTTTATTGATGTATTAGTTAAACAAGTAATTCAGTCTAAATTAGCAAATTGTAGAAGACAATAAGTTGAAAAATAAGACAATACCGATGGGCAAAAGTGTAAGAGAATTCACAAGTAAAGAATTTGATTAGAAAATGATTACTTTTAAAATTTTATTTGGTGACATGTCTCTAATACTTATCAGGTATAACAGAAAGAGTAAGCATGTTTGATTCTCATGACTACTGGCAACTCTGTAACAGTGTGTTAAAGTAAGTCTTCTATCCCTCAATATTTTACTCAGTTTTAGGTGCTAAGATTTTCTGCTGATAAAGCAGAATGCTTTGCTCATAAATTCTCTTCCAATTAAACTCTTGACTCATCTGAAATATCTTTGCCTGACTTTCTGTTCAGAGTTTGTGTTTTGTTTAGCAGCATATCAACCTCTGTGGGTTATTTAATGCCAAAAAGTTCAAATTTTAAGGTATTTTTTAAAAATGTTTAGTTATAGTGAAAAGTTTAATTTAGTCAGATTTGATGAAAAAGGTTTTTTTTTTGTTTGTAGAAAACTGAAGATGTCTCCTAGTTTTGTATTAAAAAATGTACTGATGGTAATAATTTTCTCCTTCAAAAATGTATCACGGTAATAATTTTTTTTCTTTCAAAAATGTATGTTTTCTAAAAAAGTCTATTTTTATACCTTCATAGTATTTTGACCATAGTTGGGACCCTAACACTCTGGGACAGGGTGAACCTGGGAACAACAGCAATTAAAAGGTGTTTCCATGCTCCTCACAAATCAAAGGACATGCTGCTGGATGCAGTTTACCATCATACCCAGGACCTTTCCATTCAGAATAGGGTCTGTACTGTGTGATATGTATATACTCCATCTATGTTTTTTTTCTATTATCTCTAAAGTGGATTCTCACAAAGTATGTAGGCTTGGTGGTATCATTGCAATTATTCTTAGGAAAAATGCTCCTGAACTGGCTCCTTTTCTTTCTAAGCTCTACAATAAATGCCTTGCTGCTTCTCGCTTTCCTGCTTGATGAAAATTCTTGTCTGTAGTTCCAGTCTTAAAGAATTCAGGGGAACCATCTGATCCATCTAACTATTGTTATATTAGGCCTTCTACTTCTTTTTCGTAAAGTACTAGTTACACTGGATGTGCATTGGGGTGCAGTGGATATTGACTCAGAATGAGAGAGTGAGGTGACGAGTTCAAATTCCAGTTGACTTCCTTGCATTCACTTACATACAAGTACCCTTGGGAAAGGTATTAATCCATCTCTTCCCTTCAGTTATGGGTTAAATAATAAAAAGGATTGGGTTCTATAGCCTTGGCTGGCAACCAGTCTACTGCACAAAGCAATGGCAACCTACTGCGGAATAATCTTCTGCCCAGTTAGTCATGTCTCTTTTGAGACATGATCGCCTAAAGCGTGTATCATGTATGGCACTTAACTGACTAGAGGCTCTAACCAACTCAAAAATTGCTTAAGCATCTCACCTCACAAAGAAATTGCTGATGTGTTAATGGTTATTACTGAGTTTGTAAAGCTGTAGATAAAAATGGTAAGGCTTGGGCTGCTGTATTGGATATCTCAAAGACATTTAATAGAATTTGGCATGCTGGTCTTCTTAACAAGTTGAAAGGTTATGGTATTTCTGGAAAATGTTTAGTTTGCTTATCAAATCATGCATTGAAAGTTGTCATGTCTAATCTTCTAGATCTTTTTTGTATTAATAGCTTCATCCTTGAACCTACACTATTCTTACTTTTCATTAATGACCTTCCCAATGTCATCAGTTATCAACTCAATATCTATACTGATGTCACAAGTAATTCCTCCTGTGTTAACAGTAAGTCTCATTGGTTTGACAAGACCAAACTGGCTGCTGATCTCAAAAATGACTTATAATCTGTTGTTAACTGGGGCAAGAAATGGCTAGTTAAGTTTAGCTTCCAAAATTAAACTGCTCCCTTTTAATCATTTTACAGAATATTTTTATATCTTCATCAGCATGGGAGTAACTCATTGTGCTTTCTTAGACTATTGTTTTCCACTGATATGAATTAAAAAGATTATATTGAATGAATTACTAGGTGTGCTGCTTGGAAAGTTGGTTCACTGTGTTGTTATAGACAATTTTCTTTTGCTAGAATCTATCTTAGACATTTGTAAGTCTAGCATTCATCCATGCATGGAATAATGTTGTCATATCTGAACTGGTGTATTTGCTATATATTTATAGAAGCTTGATAAGATCCAAAGATGAATCTGCAATGTTATTGAAACTAACATGCTTCTCTCACTTTCTATCATAACATAGCTTCCCTGTGCATTTTTCATAAATATTTTCATGGTAACTGTTCTGATGAGTTTTCCTCTTTAGTATCTAGACTTTGATATGTTGCCTATGTGCTGATTTCTTTCAAATGTCTTTTTTCCAGTCTTGTATTTTTACCTAATTCCACAGAGATTATTAACTACCCTTTTCTCACCATACTTAAGCATTTCACCTCAAGCAAGATGGGACTGTCACTAGTGTGCAGGGGGTTACAAGATAGAAAAGGCTGGATACAGGAGTATTGAAGAAAGAATAAAAGAAGAATGGGATTCATAAAGATAAAAGATGACAATTGAGATGGCATTTAAATTTTTGGAGATTGTAGCTATCAGAGAAGCAAGTAAACTGGAGGAAGTTCAACCGGTGGGAAATGCAAGAAAAGAAACTGTTAGAGTAGAAGTGGTGGTTATATTTAATTATTTCTATAGTAAAAGGGTGGGAAAATCCAATCTAGTAGCCTGCTTAAATTTGTGTGGTTACCAGGGGAAAAAAAGCTTGTCAAAAGAGCTGCCATGAAAATATTTGCAGAAAAGACAGAAGGAAGCCACATTCCACTGGTAAGAAAGTGACTGAAGTTGATCAGTTGAATCAGGATTGATTACATTGCAGTGCCTTTTTTGGATTTTGCTGAGAACCTTGAGATGAATAACAGAAGCACCTGACCAGATATGGCAAAAGTATTCCATGCATGGACAAATGGTAGATTTATAAATGTGCAAAGGGGATTCTGAGAAGAAAAACTTTCTGTTCCAACACAGAGACCCAATTTTCCTAGCAGTAGATGCAACTAAATCTCCTTTTATTGTTTCATATCTGATTACAGCTTTTTGATGTTTCTCTAACCTGACCTTTAATAAGCAGATAGTTTCACATTTATGTTTTTTCAACAACTCTAAAGAGTGAAATCAATGCAAAAAGATATGGAAGAGTCGCAAAGACAACTTCTAATTTTAATTTTACAAGAAAGATTGAAGCAGAGCAAAAATTTTCTATAAAACCATAACTTGTCTATATTTCTGAGATGAAGTTATATTTACATTATTCAAACTATTGTCCTCATCTTTGTTGCCATTTGTACAACGTTTGGCCATTGTATCTTCTGGCCTCCTTCAGGTGCTAGGAATTTTGTATAGAACCCTTTATTACAACTGATTCCCCCCCCCCAGCAGCCATTATACTCCTGATGGGGGGGAATCAGTTCCTTATCGCCTGGTTGATTATATGGGAGTAGTCGGGATAGAGCCCTTGGGATCCTAGTTCGTGATAACTGTGACTGAATAGGGCTTTGGGATGCCAGATCACTTTGCAAAGTAATGCTGCCATTTCCAGATTTCTCATCAGGTTGATGTGGCCTACATATATCTGTGTCTGTCGCTCCAGGGGAGACAGGCCAAGGACTTGGGATAGGGCTCTTGACTGTAGGTGCCTCAAGTTTCCTCAGAAATCTACGGTTCCGCAGGGTTATCCTACCTGATCCTGCAACTCTAATCCTATATTGGCGGTTGGGCAGTGTTTTTACTATTCGCCCACTTATGTCCCATCGATGGCTATTTGGATTTTGGATTGAAACTGTGTCTCCCTCACAAAGTGGGGATAAGTTATGTGCAGTATGATTGTACCTGTCAATAAGGCCTGCATTGCGTTTAGATAATGCCTTTTCACGCTTTCGGGCTGCAGCCATTCACTCAGAGTGTGGCTGATATAAATGTGGGTGTGATGGTATAAAATCCTGAAGACATCCATGAAGCAGGAGTTGTGCTGGTGGCAAGCCAATGCCTTGGATAGGGGTGTTTTTGTATTGCAAGATTGCTCGTGCTACCATATCATTGTCCAAGGAACCTTGATGTCCTGTGCAGTCCTTTATGAGTCTTTTTGCAGTCTTGACTGCTAACTCTGCTCGCCCATTAGACTGGGGATAGGCCACAGAAGAAATCCTTCTGAAAATGGCGGTCCACCATCAGTACTGAGTTCCTCAGGTGCACCATATGTTTGGAATACTTTCCTGCAGATGGATATCAACCTAGACACAGCTGCTTGTCCTGGCTTGATGCAGTACAAAATGAGCCATCCGGTGAGTCTGTCTGCACAAACAAGATATGTGAAAGATCCAACATGAAACAAGTCCATCACTATTTGTTGAAAAGGCCACTCTGGTGAAGGTGTCATGTGAATTGGTTCACGTTGTAGACTTGGGGTATTTCTTGAACAGGTAATGCAACTATTTCTAAAATTTCGAATTGAGGCATTCATTCCAGGCCAGTACACTGACTCATTAGCATGTGCTTTCATGCCCACTACTCCTTGATGAGCCGAATAGTATGTTCCTGCATTGGGAAGTTGGTATAACTACTCTCCTGTCCAGGAGAATTAGGCCATTGTCATTGCTGAGACGGTTACGAACTTCCCAATATTCTCGGATTGTAGGCAGTGTTGCTTGACGACTATTTGGAAAACCTTTGTCTATGGTCCTGCATAACAAAGTGCATTGTGTGTCCTGACCCGCATGGCGAATGTGGTCAGGGGAAGTTATGGCAGGGTTAATCTCTAATTGAGATATGGATGTGAGGGTTGTAGATGTCATTGCTGTACAAGTCTCATCTGATTCATTGACGTCCGTAGGGGTGGGTTCTATTGGGAATGTATCAAGCAGGCTCTGTATCATAGTGACCGGATTGCGGGAAATAGCATCAGAGGCCCTATGCCATTTTCCAGGGCAGTGTTGCATGGTGGAACAATATCAAAAAGAGGCTCTACACAAAAGGGATGGAGATGATATAATGATATACCCCAGTGATTGTAATGAAGGGTTTTGTTCAAAGTTCTTAGCACCTGATAAAGGCTGGAAGGGCTGAAACATCATACAAATGGCAACAAAGATGAGGACAATAGTCCAAATAATGTAAATACTGTAAAAACCATAACCTTTCAAATTTTTCAGAAAGACCATAACCTTTGTACCAGCATGGCAAATTCTGTTAAATGCTTTTCAGAAAGCCAACACATCAACCCAAGGATTCTTTGTCATTATTTTATCTTGTCCATTAAAAGTAAATCAATAAAATTAATTATACTGTCATTAAAAATAAATAAAAATAATTATACTGTCACAAATAATTATAATAAAATAATTATAACAATTATATAATTATCATTAATATAAAATGAATAAAAATCAACCCTCCTCTCCTCCTCTAGATATAAACATGGGATAATATATTCAACAGCCAGTCAATACAAGGGTTGATAAAAATCTTGGCTCCTCTACTTTGCTGACCGCAATGCTAACATGGCTTTTATCATCATAACCAAAATTCAAGGATATAAATCTAGACACTTCTTTTTTTGTAAAGCTAAATTATCTGGACACTCACTAGACACAATATAAATAAAAATCACACACAAGAGAGACTATAGACTATTTACTCAATATTACTGTCTCTTGTGTCTCAAACACCACGTAACAACCACTGCCAACAAAATAATAAATGATACAACGTTTGTTGCTTCAATGTCTTGCTGTTTCTCATTTTCTACCAGTATAACCCCAGATTCTTTGCTGCATTAGGTTTGACTCGGAAGATATTTCTTCCATAGAATAGAGGTGTTTCTGAATATTGTATGAACCATAAATCTTTTGAATCTTTTCTTATAAGCCCTCGATGTAAAGAAAACAGAGTAGCAGTTTTCTTGACCCTTTCATTTCTGCTTGCAGAATCTGACATTATGTTTCCGGGGTAGTTTTTATTCAAAAGCGTATATTTGATGCTGATCATTTCCTGCTGCAATGTGTCTGGGTTACCATTTATACTTTTCACATGTTGCTGCAGACATTCTAAGATCTCTTTCAATATGCTGTATAGATGGTGAGAACTTAGGTTAAGACATCGTCCAGTGAAGGTTGGTTTGGGATATATTGATATCCTGAACCCATTTTCTGTGTATCTTATATTAAAGCAAGATGATTTTTAATGTCTCCTTCCACTGTGAACTGGATCAAAAGTCTTGTAGAGTTTACATGATCTGCCTGTATTGTACAACTTCCCGATGAGGCCTGAGTATAAAGGTGTCATTTATACATCTCAGTCATACTTCTGGCTTGAATGGTGCCATTCCTAAAACCATTTCTTCAAAGTATTTCATGTATATGTTAGTCATCACTGATGACAATAGTGAGCATATAGCCAAGCCTTCCTCCTGTTGGTATATGTCATACTACTCAGAACAGAGGTCAGCAACCCCTGGTCCCTGGGCCATATCCAGCCCACAAAGAAGTTTTGTCAGGCCCTCCAACTTAACACCGCAAGACTAACTATCTAATTACTTTGCTGAGAAAGTGGCAAAGAAATTATCAGTTAGAGTTCAGCGACTTGCAATGCCACGATTTTTTAAAATCAAAATTTAATTTCAAATCCACTGCTGACTTTCTTAAGAAATATGTTTTGGCAAGCGGAAAATATAAAGTCTATTGAATAATGCAAAAATGATGGTATTGTTATGGTTTATAAAATGGTGAGTGTTCTAAAAATAGGAAAAGATAGACACACTGACGCCAAGAATTCAAAATTGGGCAGCAAAAATAAAGGACCGTTTCTTTTGGTAGGAGTAGGAGTAAGAAGAAGGAGTTAAGGACAGTAGTTTTGTGTAGGAGATTTGAAAAGAGGAAGACGCTAGTCAGTTGACCACTAGAGTCCAGAAAGGATAGGCTCATTTACTACTAACATCCCACAGTGAAGAGAATTTAGCTAGTTTGCTCTTGTATCCACACAAAAGGTTGCTGACCCCTGATTTAGAAGAACATTATGAGTACACAGAATATCAACACTGCTATCAAGTTATCTATTGAAATGCTATTATGTTTTCCAAGAGAGGGATTGGATTCCAAATCACCAACAGAGAATTATCCATGGAAACTCTACCAGGATCCCCATATGCAAACTTACCAGTGAATTGCTGTCGATACTTATGCCTTTGTTCTTAGAGTAGTTTTATTTTCACCTTGCTATAGTTACCATCCCCAACTAGGCCTGCTAATTTTTCATAGAATTCCAACTTATCCATGACTACCATATTGTACCCTTTGTCAGCTGACAGTATGATGATGATAATAGATTGTCTTATGAAGTTGCAAGATATGGTGCATGAAAACTTACCAGTTAATATATAATTGTCTTCATCTGCTCACTAAAGAAACATGTGGTTTAGCATTGACCTGATAAAGGTTTATACTAATTCATGGTACTTTCTTGATTATTGTCTTCATTTGCTTTTCTTGGGAACTAACAATAGGAAATCCGCCAAGGCTGACAAAGTAAACCTGGCTGCTGCTCTTGAAAAGGACCTCCAGTCAGTGGTTAACAGGAGCAAGAAATGGCTTGTAAATTTTAATGGCTCCAAAACAAAACTGCTCACCTTTAACCATCATAGACAAACTTCCCTGCCTGTTATCTGCATGATTGATGCAAGTCTCCTTGATAGTAACACACTGTGCCTCCTTGGCCTCACCTTTTCAGCTGACCTGAAGTGAAATGAATATATTGGATCTATAGCTGTATCTACTACTAGAAAAGTTGGGGGTCTGTGGCAGGCCAGAAAATTTAACTCATCAAAATCCATCTTGTACATTTATAAGTGCAGGGGATAGCGTGCTGGACTTCTAATCCAGAGGCCGTAGGTTCAAATCTCACCAGGGAAGAATTTTGTGGATGTGCGTTGTGGTGCAGTGGATATCGGCTCAGAATAAGAAATCGGAGAGCCGAGTTCAAATTCCAGTTGAATTCATTGCATTCACTTACATGCAAATACCCTTGGGAAAGGCATTAATCTGTCTCTTCCTTCCAGTTATGGGTTAAATAACAGGGTTCTATAGCCTTGGCTGGCAACCAGTCTACCGCAGAAAGCAATGGCAACCTACTAGTCAGTCATGTCTCTTTTGAGATATGATCGCCCAAGCGTGTATCACATATGGCACTTAAGTGAGTGACTGACTGACTGACATTTATAAATCTACCATTCATCTGTGCATTGAAGACTGTTACCATATCTGGTTGGGTGTTACTGATATTCATGTTGAGGTTCTTGACAAAATCCAAAGAAAGATCTACAATGTAATTATTCTGGACTTGGCATCTTAACTTCAGTCACTTTGTCATTGGTGTGATGTGGCTTCCCACTGTCTTTTTTTTTTTTTTTTTTTTTTACAGATATTCTTATGACAACTGCTCTGATGAACTTTTTTACCTGGTGTCCCATCCACATGAATTTAAGTATGCTACTAGATTGGCATCTAGGTCCCACCCTTTTACTGTTGAAATAGTTAAATGTAACCACCTCTCCTACTCCTCAGTTTCTTTTCTTGCACTTTCTTACTGTGGAACTCCCTTTCATTTACTTGCTTCCCTGATAGCTACAATCTCTAAAAAATTAAATACAATGCCAGTTGCCATCTTTTTATCTTCTTGAATCTCATTCATTTTTTATTCTTTCTTCAATACCTCTTGTATCCAGTGTTTTCTTTCACTGTAACCCCCCCTCACACACACACTAGTGACGGCCTCACCTTATTTGGGGTGAAATCATTAAAAAAAAAAAAAAAGTCCTTTTATGAATCAAGTAGATACTCCAATCCCACCACATATCTAGCCTTTGCTTCTTCAGATGAAGACAAGCGTCTCGTGTAGTAAATGATTATTATTTTGCTTAACCCTTGTTTATTGTGTTTTTATCTTGTCACTAAAGAAACATGATCAAATGTTATCCTTATAAAGGGTTTATGCTAATTCATAAAGCTTTGTTTATTGTTGTTTTCAGTGGGTTTTATTAGGAATAGTACTTGTTTGTATTAACTAATTGCTTCTACAAGTGGGATTACAATCCACCGTGTATGTAACATTAGCTTTTTAGACATATATGTGCATTTTGTGTGGTTAGTGTGTTTTTTATTAGTCTTTGTCTGCATGTAAATAACTTCTCAACCCATAAATTCAGGCAGGAACAGTTAACAATATATTTGATGTTGTTCATGATTTGTATATTCATGCATATTGGCAGACTCAAGCAAACTTCAATGGATCCATATACTATCATATCAACAATAATATCACAAAGTGGCCACCAATAAATTGTAACAGTGAGGTCTTGTTAATATTAAAACACTAGATTACTTTAGAATCACTTCCAGAGAAATTCTGTTTATTGTAAATCTATTGAGTAATTTTCTGGAAAGCAAACTGGTATGGCCAAGGATGCATTCCAGAAGTTGAGTAGAGTCTTCAGAGACATTTTGCTAGAAACAAAGAAGAAAGTACTGGATTGTTATATGATGTCTGTTCCTCAGTATGGTAGTGAATGCTGAACAATCTCATCAATGATGAAGGAAAAACTTGAAGCAACTGAAATGTGGTTCTACAAAAGGATGCTGCGGATATCACAGACTGAGCATGTGAGCAATGATGAGACTTTGGAAAGGATGACAATGGAAAGAAAACTAATACTGAACATCAGGAAAAGATAGCTACAGTTCCTGTGTCATGTAATGAGGAAGGAGGGATTGGAGAATCTGATACTCACAAGTTAGATAAAAGGAAAGTGAGACAGGGGAAAACTGCATGTAACATACTTGATAGGCCTGAGAAAGTGAATGGCAGAGCTGTGTTTTGGTGGGGTAACAGGTGAAGGCATGCTAAGAGCCATTGGAGATTGGGAAACGTGGAAGGCCATGATAACCTATGCCCTGAAGGGACACGGTATATAAAAGAAGAATTTTCTGGAAGAAAGGACTACTGATAACTACATATAATTCTTTTTCTTTTAAATTTCTAATGCAATAAAAACTTGTTGACAATGCAGAGAATATCACAACACTATTCTGTATTGATGTTGCTATTAGTCCTGACCTTACGTTTCAGCTTCAGTCACTCTTTCCATCCCTGCACAGCTTCTCTATGTCATTTCTATAAATACTTTCATAGCAATTGTTCTGCAGTTTTTGTCTTTATTTTCACAGTACTCCATGAATTTCATTGTACGAGACTGCCAACTAGGTCACATTATTTTACTGTTGAAATAGATGTAACCATAAATTTTATGCTAACAGTTTCTTCTTTTGCACTCCTCATTTGTGGAACTCTCATCTGGCTTCTTGTTTTCCTGTCAACCCAGTCAGTTAAGGGCCATACATAATATACACTTTAGCAATCATGTCTCTCTTGATCCATGACTGACTGGGCATAAGATTTTCTTGCAGTAGGTTACCATTACTTTTTGCAGTAGACTAGTAGCCAACGAAGCTATAAAACCCAATCTGTAGTGCTATTTAACCTACAGATGGTGGAAGAAGTGACAAATTTATACCATTCTCAAGAATATTTGTAAGTGAATGTAACTAATTCAACTAGAATTTGAACTCGGCTCTCTGATTTCTCATACCAAGCTGATATCCACTGCACCGTAACAATATGTATCTTGCATCTTGAACTCTCTTACAAATGACTATACAGTCTCTCTTCTTACAATTGATCTTTCCTTTACTTCCACGTTGAGGATTTTCTGCAGTTTTCTATACTTGCCATTCCTAATTGGCTACTCACTTTTTCAAATGCCATCCACCAAAACTGATAAACATGTCAAAAAACAATCCTAACATTTTATTGTGTAATAAAGTAAACTCATCCATCAATCTGATTTGGAGAAAAAAAAATTATTAAGAAACACGAAAAAGGTTTATAGACGTTTATTTTTTTTTACCAAACAGAGCAATAATCTAATTTCTAAATTCTTTGGTTTTATCATTTCCAATATTTGATATGCATTAAGTATCAAATATCAGAAAGGCACATTTATATCCATTCAAGTTGATGAATCAGAAAATAAAAATCTTGTGTTAATATTTAAAAATGGACTATTCTCCTTACTTTTGTTGTTATTATCCCACTGTTTCAGCTGTTGTACTCCCAGATTTACCAGTGTAACATTTGAGGAATAGACCCCTTCGTTTAATCTATAGCAGTAGATTGTACTCATTCCACTATCCATGACTAGATATGTTGTTAAACAAAATCAACCAATCAACTTCTCTGGGTTATTTAATGCTAAAATCTCACTATTTTGTAAGTAAATTTATGCTTTCAACTACAGATATTATCTACATAATTTTATACTTTCAGGGTAAAGGTATGTTATTTTTAGATATATAAAATGTAGTGTTAGCGATTTTCTTTCTTTTTTTTTTTAAATGTAATGCTTGTAATATCACTCCAAAAATGCATTGTAATTTTTTTTATTAAAAGTTACTGCTAGTAACTTTTACTATAAAAATGTTATTTTTATACTTTTTAGCATTGTATGATAGTCATGTTGATATAAAAATGTATTGTTAGTAACTTTATAATAAAAAATTTGTTGTTAGTCATTTAATTATAAAAATGTACCACTGGTTTTTATTTAAGGTTTCAGTTTGCCCATAGCTGATACCACCCTGGATCAGGGTAGACCTCAGAATAGCAGTATTTAAGAGGTGGTTCCATGCTCCTCAAAACTTTCAATCTTCTGATCTGAGACCTTGCTACCAGATGTAGTTTATTGCCATACCAAGGATAATGGATGATCCATGTCTGGGAATGACATTCTTTTTTTGTGTGGCTCAGTTATTTCTAATCCTGTTTCTATGGAGTCCTAGGTCTGTACCACATGGAATGAAAGCCTAGTGGATTAAAACACTAGGCCATGAATTTGGCAGAGTAATTCAATCCTTTAATTAACTCTATAAAATCTTTTGACTACTACCTCATCTTTGCCTGCTGTCATCAAATTTTAACAGGAGAGAGCTATAGAAGAAATGTTTGTTCTCCCATTTTTTATTTCGCCCATTATGAGCATTATTATAGCTGTGATATAATAACACCTTATTTCATGGATGAAATGAAATAGCAGAAAAAAAACCAAACATGTTTTGTTCTCAGAGAGACTTTCATACTCAAACGTTGTATGCAAAACTATATATACATATATATTCATATGTCTTACGTGGAGAGTAATACATCACATATATCTAGAGAGTGAGCAGAGACTAAAGAGTAACAAAAAAAAAGGGGCTTACATATAATATGGATATACTCCTTTATCAGGATAAGCTATGTTTAGAACTCCAGATTTATCTATATCCCAAATGAGAACATATTTCATGCATGTGAAACAACATTTTTCTTAAATTGAGATCCGTAAGCAGGAGTTTCTTTCTATATCTGGGAAAAATACATTCCCAGTGGAAAATAGTATCATGGACTTGTAAGCTGCTGGTGAGGCAGATTTAGCCTCTGCCCATGCCATGCAGGGGTGTCCAGTCTAAATAAAGTAGAAATTTGATTGAAATTTGACTGCTGCTTCCATCACTGTTTTGAATGACATCATTAAGTGGTTGTCAAGTGACCCACATAACCCATCTCCACCAAAGGGAGATAAGCGCTTTCTGCATCCAAAGAAAATCATCAAAAATATTTGTAAAAAGACGTTTCTAAGTGAGAAGCAAACAGGATGTAAACAGTTCTCTATGAATATTCGGATAAAGTGAACATCACCCTATTTACTGTTTGATTCACAAGTCCCCCCGCCCACAAAAAAATTGTATGCTGCAATTTTTTTCAACCTTCCAAACTTATTTCTGGACTTCAGTAATAAAACCTTTTCCTCTACTCCTCATTACATGGTGTCTGTTATAGTAAGTACAGGATAGGCAACCTTGCAGGTCACTCAGTCTGTCTACCTTGACTCATCAATCCTCAATGGTATAGGCTATTTTATTTATGGCTAATTACTCTTTTCCTCTTATAATGATGAAATCTATCATAGATTAGAGTTCATTACTAGTGTAGACATTTAATCAAACATATTAATGTTCTGATTGATTTTGTAAAACATTCTTTTTGCATTATTTTGCAAAGCAAAGGCATTGTAAAATCAGAAAAAATAAAATCTTTTTTGTCTACAACTTTAATTTAAAATTAAATGCCATGTCAATCGTTATCTTCTGTCTTAATTTTTGTTCTTTCATTGTTCTCTTTCCTTAATACAGTTTTTTTTACTCTTGTATTCTCTAACATTCAGTAAATGTTGTGTCTTAGTGGCTTTATTGCCTTGTTTGGAGTCAGATGATTAAAAATAAACCTTTGACAACAAATGACCCTCAAGTTTGTATACTTTTGTGAACACAACATATGGGTCGATCTATTCATCATAAAATTTCAGAATGTGGAATTAACAAACACTGAAACAAAAAATTCAGTGTATGGCTCAGTCATTATAAAGTGTAGTAGAGAAAGAAATTAAACAAAGAAGAATATTAGCTAGCAGCAGTTATTCTCTATGCTGCAAATTGCTATGCAACTAAAACCCATATGTCAGGTCTAGACTCTCAAATGGATCTTGTGTATAAGGACACACTAATTCAGAAATATGTAAACTGTCAGCTTTATACAATTGCATTCTCGGATCAATTGCTAAATGTGCTATCAAGTAAATAGAGACTGTAGGTCATGGCAAGGATCATCCTTCTGCTTCTTCAACTGGTACTGCAAAAGTAGAAATAACTATACCAAATAAGAAAAATGACATTACTTGATGATGGTCAGCAAAAGCAAATAAAATGGATAGCAAATGTAATTCAAAAAGGAAATAAAGATATAATCAAGATGTTGGCATTCCATACTAAACCAGTTAAGTGTCATACATGATACACGCTTGGGCAATCATGTCTCTTTTGAGATATAACTGGCTGAGCAGAAGATTTTCTTGGAGTAGGTTACCAATATTTCCTGCAGTAAACTGGTTGCCAATATATAACCTAATCTGTCCTGCTATTTAACCCATAGCTGGAAGAAAGAGATGGATTAATACCTTTCCCCAAGAGTATTTGTGTGTATGCAGATGCAATGAATTTGACTGAAATTTGAACTTAGCTCTCCAATTTTTCATTCTGCGCCCATATCCATTGCACTACAACGCACGTTCCACACTACCTCAAACAAAAGTTAGGAAGAAAACAATACGGAAATATAGATAAAAGTTACTGGAATTATGAAACATATTTGACTGAAAGATTTTTTTAATAGAAACCTTTAGAAATTGAACCAAAAAGTAGCATTGACTGACTGATCAATGAAAATACCAAATGTTTTCTTATTTCTTATTAAATTAATGAAAAAAAACAAAAAAATCCAGCCTAAATTGAGAAGACCTATTAAAGAAAAAAAATGTGCTTCTAATAGGAATCGAACCTGCATTCCTGTTATTGCTAGGAAACAACTTTTTGAAGCAGGTTCAGTTCCTGTTATCAGCACATTTTTTTCTTTAAGCTTTCTCAATTTTTGTCACAACAGCATGGTAATTTTCTAAGCACTGCTTAGATGTGACACAAAACCAAAAGTATGGGACACCCAGTGAGGATTGAATTCACTACTCAATTGTAATGATTCTAATGAGACAAGCATCGTGCTAACCATTACACCATGTCAAGGTGCCCAAACAACTTTAACAATGAATGGTATTCTGGTCTTACTGTTTTATGTTTTGGTGATAAATTCTTTTGAAATTTGAGTAAAAATTTTTTTCACAGTAACAGTTTTTGATCATTCATAATTATTTTTCTATTTTCAAAGGTAACAATATATTTTGTTGATATATTTCTTGGGTATTATTACATAGTTAAGTGCAATACATGATACACTCTTGGGTGATCATGTCTCTTTTGATCTCCGACTGACTAGGCAGAAGATTTTTCTGTAGTAGGTTACTATTTCTTTTTGTGGTAGACTGGTTGCCAATCAAGGCTATATAACTCAATCTATCTTGCCATTTAACCCATAACTGGAGGGAGGAGAGATAGATTAATAACTTTCCCAATGGTATTTGTGTGTAAGTCAAATTCAGCTCTCTGATTTCTAATTCTGAGTTGATATCAATTATGCCACAATGCACAACTTTATTACAAAACTCATTCAATATTAAATGTACTTTATATTTTGGCATGTACCATTGTCTAAGTTGTATTTTAATTGTGGCTCAATTTGAACTCAGTGTAATCTACATGAAGAAAGGTACTGGATGAAACAAACTTTTATACAATACCTGCCCTGATTGAATTTATATTATGCTCATGTAAACACTTAAATATTCATGTATTAAAAAACAATGAAATTAAAGGTGTGTTAATAAATACTTAATATATATCTATTTTTAAAGAAGTGATAGATTTTATTTATTAAATTAATCTGACCGATTTTATCTTTTTAAATGTTATTTTTAGTAGATAACTATATTTGAGAAGATACCCCATTTATTTTTTTAATTGAGACATCTACTCAATTATGGGTATACACTAAAATAATGCTTAAGTAATTAAATCTGTCAGGTTAATAAATAAAAATTCATTACTTCTTTAGAAGGGGTGTTTTGTATATGTTAGGATATGAAACTGAGAAAATATGTATATTTAGAGAGTCAGAGAAAGATTTGTGTTGGCCTCCCTCTGTCTCTTCTATAAATACTTTCATGGCTTTTGCTCGGATGAGCTTAAGTCACTGATGCCTCCTCAACAGGTGTTTACCCGTGCAACCAGACTGGCAACTGGGTCCCACCCATTCACAGTCAGGTTAGCCAAATGCAGACGACAATTCTACTCCTGCAGCTTCTTCTCTCACACTTCCCGCCTGTGGAACTCACTCCCATATTCTTTCTTTCCTGACAGCTACAACCTCCAGAAATTTAAATGCAATGTCAATACTCATCTATTAACCACTGGACTCTAGCTCTCTCCCCTCCCCTGTATAATCTTCACGTTCTCTCCGCCCATGTATCTGTCATTGCACCTGCTTTCTCAGCTTTCTATTGTTCCTTTCTAACTAGCTTGTACTCCTCACTCTTTTCTAATTAATCTTTCTACATTTATGTAACCCCCCTGCACATCAGTGGCGTTTCTGCCTTGCTCGGGGTGAAATGATTAAAAAAAAAAAAAAAAAAAAAAATTCAACTTTGATTGATCATTGTTGTACTTTTTGGCTGAAATGGTCGAAAGCAGTGTTTCCCAACCTTTTTTTAGTCCATGGCCCACTTTAAACTCAGATTTTTTCTGTGGCACATGAAATTATTATTATAGCATAAATAATTACTTCCATTTTACATAAAATATATCTAGTAAAGATACAACTCTGGTGGCCCAGTAACAATTATAAAATTTCTGTGGCTCACTTAAAATTTGCCATGACCCATTTTTGACCACAGGTTGGGAAACACTGGTATAAACTACACTGGATTTAACAATGGCTTCCCCTGCTCAGGGAATCACAGGTTTGAATCCTGTAAAAAGAATGCCCATTTTTCCTCAATGAGATTTCTCAAATATTCAGCTGATAGGAATAAATAAATGGAACATCTACTCAAATAATCCACTAAAAATAAAGTTTAACTAATAAAATATATTACTAACTGGTAAATGTTCTTCATAATATCTATATACACAATACTAACTTAGAAACATAAATTATATTGTATTTGTTATCTTACATTTACTGAAGCATACATCAATTTATACTTATATATAGATATATATAAATATATGTATCTATATTTTCTGTAAACTATACTCCCATGTATCAGTGTTACTATTCCAGAATGGCTAATTAAGCCTGCTGAATATATGTCTTTTTCTATTATGTCAAGAAAGTAAAGAATTAATTGTCTATGCAACTTTTGCATCCCATGATATGTGTTAGATCATTAACCTTTTGAAAATGAGTTCCAAATAAATTATGGAACCTTGCCCAGTGATAACTTTTCTTGATGTTTACTTTCATTCATAACCACCATCAATATCACCATTATCCAAACTTCACTTTGTGCACAAAGATTTCCAGATCTGTTTCAGACTCTCTGGGGGTTAAGGGATGCCTCTACAGAAGAAGTATATATTACCATATTGACTATGAAAGAAGTTCTTTCTTTGCAGAGGTGTTTCATTTCTTTTTTTTTTTTTGTTGCTTGATTTGGCAAAGGGAATGACCTGGGAGTTCCTGTATTTCCATATCATCCTGTAGTCTGGCTATATTTCTCACTGATCATAGGGTCTAGTCTGTAAGTGTTGAAAATCCTTATATTTTTATTTTAGTGGGCCCTATTTTTATGGAAGACAGAGGTTAGTTATTTAAATGGCACCTCTCTCAATTTTTTTGTTTTCAAAAAGAAAAACTAAAAGAAAATGGAGCATCCAGAAAAGTATCACTTATTTCTGAATGTATTCTCTCCAGCATAACAAATTTTGTCTCCCACAAAAAATATCATCAAAAACCAAATTTTCAGCCTTGGTTCACACATGAATGTCTGCTTGTCATAGCTTACTGTTACTCTATCAGAAGGAATGTGGTAGTCGAGCTTTTACCTCACTCACTCGGGCTTCTTGACAAAATACAACGGAGAATCTGTAATGTGATCGATCCTGACTTGGCGGACTGGCTGCAACCACTCTTTCACTGGCGTGACATGGCTTCCCTGTGCCTCTTCTATAAGTACTTTCACAGCTTCTGCTCCGATGAACTTAGGTCATTGGTGCCGCCTAGGTACGAATTTACATGAGGTACTAGATTAGCAACTAGGTCCCACCCTTTTACAGTGAAACAGATAAGATGTAACCATAATTTCTACTCCAACAGCTTCTTTTCTTGCACTTCCCACCTGTGGAATTCCCTTCCACATGCCTGCTTCCCCGACAGATATAATCTCCAGGAGTTTAAATGTAAGGTCACTAGACACCTCCTAACACACTAACTTGCATCTATTCTCTCAAACACTCTCACCATCTAACCAGCCCTCATTCTCGGTACCCTTACCCATCTATCACCCTCCTTCTGACATTTCCTATATCTAACCATCCTTTTCCCATCACTTCCCTGACCCTATGTAACCTCCTGTGCAATAGTGGCAGTGGAATGCCTTGCTCGGGGTGAAACGATTAAAAAAAAAAATTAAAACTGCCTGCAACATCAGCAAGAGAGTCCTGGAAAATGTAAAGAAAAGCTACGCACAGGAGGTAAAAACCAAAGTTAATAATAAAAATTTGGATCTCCGAAGTTCTGGAAAATCAAACAATTCCCAATAGAAGAAAAATGTTCATTGCCTTCTATTATAAATGGCCTTGAGGTTATCAAATCCTTGTCAGATAAGCTAAACTTTATGCAATGAACTTTTCCACTAAAGCCATGTTAGATACCAAGGAGCATTCCTTAACTACTCCAACCCCATGGAGCACAAGTTTTGTGTTATTTTTATATCAGCCCGAGCAGTTTCCAGCCTGATCAGAAGTCTCGACTCTACTGGTCTGGATGATCTCTGCAGGAGTTCTTAAGAACTTTAGCCCAAAGATAATTCCAATCTTGGCAAAGATGTTTAACTGCTACCAGTAGAAGAAATGTTTAACAAGCCTATGAAAGATGTCAGCTATGTTAACTTGATTATGGGTGAGCACTCATCCCTATCACATCATCATCCCCCTTAGTATCATTAACAAAATTTCTGATGCTATCATCAATAAAAAAAAGTTGTGATCACCTTAACAAAAACAACCTTTTAAGTCACAAACAGTATGATTTTTGCACCTCTAGAACAACTGCTGATGTATTAACTATCAACATGCATGAATGCTGGGAGGCATTTGATAAACATGTACCAGGAGCCTTTGGTCAGTTAAGTGCCATACAGGATGCACACTTGGGTGATCCTGTCTCTCTTAATCAGTGACTGACTAGATTTTCCCACAGTAGGTTGCCATTTCTTTCTATTGTAGATGAGTTTCCAACTAAGGCTATAACATCCCATCTGTCTTGCTATTCAACCCATAGCTGGAGGAAGAATAGATGGATTAATACGTTTCCCAAGGATATCTGTGCATAAGTGAATACAACAAATTCAACTAGAATTTGAACTTGGCTCTCGAATTTCTCATTCCAAGCCAATATCCATTGCACCACAATGCAAATCAAGAGGCTTAAATATCTCAAATACCTTTGGCAAGGTGTGGAATAAGGGCTTGCTACAAAAACACTCCAACGATGTAATCACTGAAAAAGTATTCTCAGTTATCAAGTCTTTCCTATCAGATAGATCTATGAAGGACATCAGATCAATGTCAGCATTCTTCTAGACCCTACCCTCTTTCTGCTTTATATCAAGAATCTGCCTAAGAACATTCTTAAATCTTTAGCAAATATATATGCAGATGATATGGTGGATGGGTGCACCTCAAAAATCTAGATCACAAGACCTTGAGTGTTGATCTCTCCTCTGACGTTTCTCTCACAGCCAATGGGGCAAAAACTAACTTGTATCATTCCAAAGTCAGTAATATAACATCACCGCCCAGTCCTAAGGAGCATTGTACTCTTAATGAATCTCCTTGCCTTGAATATTTACCATGTTCATTCCAGACCTCAAATGGCATTCGTATCTTCATACCATTGATAAAGATGCTGAAAGAATGGTCAATGCTTGCCTTTTTACTGTCCTTCTCACTGCCTGCCCTGCTATTCATTTAGACAAGCTTGTTAGGTTAGTTACTTGCCATTTCTTACTGTATCTCTTACTTTCAATATGGCCTGGGGGTGTCAAATTCTCCAAGCCTTCTTTTCTTTTTTCTCTCTCAAAAATTTCAACTATCTCTTTCTAAGTAAGTCTCTGCTTTGTTTTCATTATCAATAGAACTTCTTCATTGTTCACAATCTGTCCCTAGTACTCTCATCTTTCTTTTGTAGAAGCATGTGACTGTCTCCTCTCCATCTGTGAGGAAATTGTTTAGTATTCACTGCCATATAAGAAAATTGATATTACACAGAAGTTTAGCACTCTTTTCTTTGTTGCAAAGAAAATTTCCTTGTTTTTTTAATAATTTGCTTAGCTTTTATAAGACATACGTTTCAATGGACCTGCAGATCTGTGTTACACTTTCCATCACTTGTTAAAATATTTCCCTTCTTGACTTTTTTGATATTGATATCTTGAATTTTAACTTGCATCTTGGGCTTTATCTCTTATTGATAACCATATAGTCTGTCTTCTTCCAATTGTTGTTTTTACTTACTTCCTGTTTTTCTTTTTCTCATAGGTAAAACCTAACACAGAACTCACAGAAGAAAAAGAGAAGCAACAAAGAGAGAAACCAAAAGAGAAAAAACAGAGTCTGAGTAAAAGTGGATGAACAGAAAGAGTGATTAAAAGCAACAGAGAAGAAATAGAGAGAGATAGAAAATAGCAGAGGAAAAAGGGAGAATGAAAAATAAAGGTAAGAGAGTGAGATATTGAAAGCCCAAGAGAAAGTGAAAGAAAATGTGAACAAAAAAGAGAGAGAACAAATGAGTGGCTATAAAGTGAGAAAGAGAGGAAACAAAAGACAGTGAGAAAGAAGTAAAAGAAATGGAAATAATAAAGGAGAATGGTGCATATATATATATATATATATATATATATATATATAGAGAGAGAGAGAGAGAGAGAGAGAGATAGATAGATAGCCAAATTGAGTGTCAAAGTGAGTGAGTGGGAGAAAATAGAGTGGAAGTGGAAACAGCCAAAGAAAGTGTTTAGAAGTTAATGGGAGTTTTTCTCTTTAAAGATATTTTGGAGAGGTGAGAGGATAATTATTTTATTGGAAGCTTTAGGAATAAAAATGAACTGACTCAAGGATTAAAATAAACTATATATTTTCACTCTTCTCTATAAAGTTAAAGGTGAGTCTTTTGATATTTGGCATAGCAAAAAGTTCTTTTAATAAGGTGGATATTGATAGCAGTCTGGAGAAATGCCTGTAGCTGATCTCTCAATTGTTTCCTCAAGTGTCACACATGACCATATTCTTTTGTTCTGTCCTCTTCTGCAGTCTTTCTACTTTGTCACTTTATATCCATTTGAATAAGCTCAGTTTGTGGCAGAAACTTGGATTTTGGCTAACATTAAAAAGTCTCTATTCACCAAATTATTTTATTTTCTGGCATACCTTTCTTTTCTTTTCTTTGTTATAAAGGATGTTATACATTGAGTCTTCTTGATGTTTGGTCTTTTTCAGTTCCAAATAAGTAAACTCGGCTCCTGCAAACTTTCAGCATTTTGAGGTGGGTACAATCTTTTCTTGTTCCTTTATATATTTGAAGGTTGCCATCTCATAATTTCAGAAAGAGAGACAAGAGTTTTAAAGGAAAGTGCAAATGCCTTATTTTATTTTGAATTCTTTTTATTTTTATATCTTAATTTCTTTGGGGCTCACTACGATAACCTTGTCCGAAATTCTCCTGGAAACCAGTATTTATTGTGTTGACAAGTATTTCCATCTTCAACAAACTAAAAATAATTTCAATTAAACATTTTTCAAACAAAAACAAAGTTTTTTCTAGAAAATAATAGTTTTAAGAAATTCAGTATATTCAAAACCAAAAAGATTCATTGTAGATTAGCTCTAAGTTCATTCAAATGAAATTTAAGGGAATGCATAAACACTTTCACGGAGTTAAATTGAAAAATTTCATTCCAATCAGATGATCAAATATATCTTGAATATTTGAAATCAGCTTTATTTAGTGATTACACACACACACACATATATATATATATATATATATATATATACATACACACACAAGTGTACACACAAGTGTACACAAGTCAAAATATGAGTGGATTATATATATATATATATATATATATAAATATATTTTTTAAATCCAAAAAAGAATGAGCAAATAGGTAAAATCCAAAAACCTGATCGTATTAATAGTAATTTTATTAATATTAAAATTGATCAAGGTGGAGGGCTTGATGGAAATAGTATATTATCTATTTACAGAGCCAAATATATAAAGTAACTTAAAAATTTCAAAATTTAATTTTGTTGAATGGCCAACCAACAAGATTAAATTTTGAAATTTTTGAATTACTTTATATATATATATATATATATATATATATATACACACACATACATACACAAATACACAATGGTCTTTATTATAATAGAGAGTATATATATATATATATTTACTACTTGACAACATAAATATTGTAAAAAATAAAATAAGGCAGTGGTAAAAAGCAAACATGCAGCAAGAGCTTTCATAACAGGTAGTAAAGAGAATGGACTGAGCCAACACTGCTTCTCTATTGTCTCTCTTTCTCTCCATAAATATGACAGGAGAGGAATAAATGAATATATATATATATATATATATATATACATGCACACACACAAATAAATACACAACAGTTTATCATAACAGAGAGGATATATATATATATATATATATATATATATATATATATAAAACTGCATATTTACGTAGGAATTCCTTTTTTACACAAAATAATTGACATGTTACTGTGTTTAAGTTTTTTATTTAATTTTTCTGGTGTTCTTATAATTTTCTTCTTTTCTGGATTTAAATTATGTAGAAACTGTCTGGATTTTCTGTACATCTGAGCACTTTCTACTATAGTTTTAGACATTATCAAGAATGATTTTATTTTTACTTTTACCTAAATGTAGGATTCATTTTATGTATCGGTTTAGCATTATAGGAATGTTTTATTTTTCAAACACGGTCAGTACATTGTGGCTGTGTTCATAGTTGATGTTACTGAGTGTTAGTCTTTTCTTTCTTATTAATAATGCTTCCATTATTTTTTGCTTTTTTTTAAAATGTTGATAAGGCTATTATATTTAGATTATTAATGTGTATGTTGTAAATGGAGTCTGGTAGATCTCCATGAGTATTGAAATTAAACCTAATTGAGCTATGGTTAGAGAGATGTAATGTGAGTTTTCTTGATATATCCAATATAATTATTTATGAACTTAGTTTGATCAGGAATAAAATTTCTTTAATGGACCTATGAATATGTAAATAGTATTGGTTCTCTGAAATATGAATCTTGCATGGGAGCTTTTGTTGTTGTTGATGAGATTAGCAGTTTAAAACTAAAAAATAATATTTCCCTTCTTTACTTTTAATTTGTCAAACATTTTTAATGAAACTTGTGTGTGTTTGAGAGAGAGAGAGAGAGAGATAAGAGTTTTAAAGGAAAGGGCAAATAATTTTGAATAAGGGAGAAAGAGACAAATTTGTGCATATACATACATAGATATGAAGTAAATGAAAAAAATATATAATATAAATTCTTCCCTAGCCATACCAATTTGAAATTACTAATTTGTAAATGATTTATGCATTTTTTTCTCCCCTACACTGGACCAAACTTAAGCAACAACAAAGTTTCAGAAAAAATAGAAACAAAATGGTTACTTATACTTAACACCAGAAAGTGACAGTTGAACATTCTAGGATGCATAATAAAGTAAGAGGGCATAGAAAATTTGACACTCACAGGAAATATTGAATGCAAGAAGGCACAGAGAAAAACAATGCATGAGCCATCTAACAAGCTTGTGTAAATGGTTGGTAGAACAGGGTTTAGGAGAGATAACAAAATAGCAAAGTTGATTAAGATACAAAGGATAGGAAACTGTGGAGAGCCATTATTGCTAACATCTTGAATGAACATGACACATAAAAGAAGAAATGTTTATACATAAAAATTATGAATATATTTTCATGTACAATGTGATCATGTGTTTAACAGGATCCCCTTTTTTGTTTATAAGAAACATGAATAGATTTTAATTTCATGTTCAGTGCATTCATGTATACAGTGTGATCAATTTTTGTGGAAAAAAAAAAAGTATGAATATATTACAAAAATAGAAAGTGTTGTAAGACAAGGACGTGTTTTCTCGCTAGACTTATTTGACTTATACAGTGAGGCTATTCTGAGAGAATTATAAGTCCTACCAGGATTCATTATTGCTGGTCACAACCTTAATAACATATGCAGATGACAGTATTGATAAAAGGCATACAAAGGAAACTAAAAAAAAATCGCTACAGAAAATTCTGAAGAGAGAAGAAAGAAGTAAACTGATTCTAAATTGATAGAAGACATAAGTTCTGTTTGCCAGTAAAAGGAATAGCCTAAAATGCAAATTACAAATCGGGCATACTAAAGTCAAAAAAGTGCAACAATTGAAATATCTAGGAAGTGTTTCAACAGAGGGCAGAAAGTGCAACACTGAAATCTGAAGTTGCATTGGGATAAGGTGCCTTTCAAAAGGTAAGTATGATTAAACAGGAAAATTTCAGTAGAAACAAAGAGGGTACTGAATATTATTCTTTGGTCATTCTTCTTCTTCTATGTGCCCTGTCCCTTCAGGACGTAGGCGATCATGGCTCTCCATGTCTCCCTATCTCTTGTTTGCTCCTGTTGCTCCTGGCAAACCCCGTTCCATCATCCACCTGATCAGGTCCTGCAAATATGTTATCCGCTGCCTTCCTCTGTCTCTCTTTCCTTTTATCTAACCAGTCAGTATCAGGTTCTCCAGGCTCTCCTTCCTCATTGCATGTCCCAGGAACTTCAGTTGTCTCTTCCTGATGCTCAGCATCAATTTCCTTTTTGTTGCTATTTGTTCATTAGTTAACTGTAATCCCTAAAATATACTTTTGGTAAGATTCAAACTCACAGCCATTTTTACAAGGGAAACTTACATTAGTGAAACAGTTCCTCTATTATTTCAGATTCAAAACCCAATGTTTACACATTAAATCTGACTATTATACATAGTACCAAAAAGAGACAGTTGAAACTTCCAAGACATATGATGAAGAAAGAAGATTGAGAATTTTACATGCACAGGGCATTTAGAAGGCAAAAAAGAAACAGTGAGCAACCTACCCAACAATATGTGTAAATGTCTTAAAAAGACAACCATTGTTAAGAGCTAGAAAGGACAGAAAATTATAGAGAGCTATGATGACCCATGTCCTGAAAGGACAAAGCAAATAAAGAAATAATATGAAATATTTTATGGTCAGTATTGTAAAGGATTAAATAAATAATTATAAATCCTTAACATTTATATACACAAACATTCTCATGAAAATGAGAAACAGCAAGAAATGGAAACAACAAAATGAGTATTATTTATTATCTGGTTATTATGTGGTGTTAAAGGCATGAAAGAGAGAAATACTGAGTAAAATTGAATTTGGGGTAATCGGTCCTACCCCCTCATTAGCCTGGAACAGGCTAGCCTCCCTGAGAGTTAAACACTACACCTCCTTGGCCTCACACTCTCAGCAAACCTCAAGTGGAATGACTATATTGAATTCATTGCTAAATCCACTGCCAAGAAGGTTGGTTCAGTGTGGAGGGCCAGAAAGTTTTTCCCATCTGAGTCCATCCTACATATATATAAATCTACCATTCACTCATGTGTTGAATACTGCTACCATATCTGGTCAGGTGCCCCTGCTATTCACCTCGGGGTTCTTGATAAAATCTAACAAAGAATCTGCAATATGATCGATACCGACTTAGCAACTCAGCTGCAGTCACTCTCTTACCGGTGGGACGTGGTTTCCCAGTGCCTCTTCTATAAATACTTTCATGGCTTCTGCTCCAATGAACTTAGATCACTGGTGCCCCTTAGGTATGAATTTACATGAGCTACTAGATTAGCAACTAGGTCGCACCCTTTTACATCTTCTTTTCATGCACTTCCCACCTGTGGAATTCCCTTCCATATACTTGCTCTCCCCGACAGCTGTAATCTCCATGAATTTAAATGTAAGGTCAATAGACATCTCCTATCTCACTAACTCGCATCTATTCTCACAAGCTCTTTTTTCATCTACTCCACCCACATCTTTGGTATTCTCATCCGTCTATTACCCTCCTCCTGACATTTCCTACAACTAACCCCTCTTTCTCATCACTTTCTCCTATGTAACCCACTACACAACAGTGGCAGTAGAGTACCTTGCTTGGGGTGAAATGATTAAAAAAAAAAAAATGTAGATCAAATCTGGATTGAAATCCAATATAGTGATAAGATAAAAATAAAAAGTGTATAGTCTTTCTTTTATGTCTTTTTTATAGATGTAATGAGTGTCCAGAGAAATTAGTCAGAAAATAGAAAAAGTTTCTGGGGTTTTCTTACCTCAAATGTTTGTTGAGTGCTAAGAGATAAATATCACTATTATGGCCTGAAATGGGTAAAAAAGCCACATTTTTTTTCTTGAAACATGTGTTGTTGGTCTGTCAATGTTGATGCTTGTCTGATAGTCAGAATGTGTGTGTGTAGAGTAGAAAAGTGGGGTTGATTTTCATTGGTTTAAAAATAGTGAATTAATGATAATCATAATTGTTATATTTAATTACCATTATTTTTTCATACTGTAATTAATTTATATTCTGTATTCACGTGACAAAGTATATTCACGTGACAGTATAATTAACTCTTTATGGATGTATTTCTTTATGGACCCAACAGTATCAATGGGTTAACTCTACACTAAATATCAGTTTTGCATGCCTCTATGGTCAAACAGTGATTATGTAGTCATACAGACATTTCTTTTCTTGAAAAACTGCTGCCTCTATTAATTCAGAACTTTAGAAGGGTTTGTTTTCCCAAGTACTTTGATGTTAATATAAAAAAAGTAGTTTTATTACAGCTGTTTCTTTTTTCACAATCAATTTGCAATAAGGCAATTTACACCATTAATGTTTGATTCAATCGTTTTTTTTTTTGTTTTTTTTTAGTGAAACATAAATGTTAAAAAGAATAAAAAAGAAATTCTTTCTGCTCAAAGAATTATTTGCATTACAGCTATTGAACATGTCCCAGTGATATGTAAAAAGTAAAAAACCTCAAAGTACATATGTAGATATATAAAGTAGAACATAATTACAGCTTAACTTTATGTTGGCTATTGTGCAGTCTTGTTATTTTTTTGCATAATAGAAATTAATTAATAGCATTCTGCACAACAAAATGCTGCAATTTCTGTTCCCATTTAATATATTGAAAAAACTCAAGACCTGTTTTATCTTTAATGGAGTTGCATATATTTATTTCTTGAGTACTCCACATTTTTTAAAGGTTTCTATCAAATCCAAAAGAAGTGTCTGAGATTACTTTCAAGAAATCAACAGTTAATTCTAGTCACAAATAACTATTGTACAAACTAGTTTAGATGTGGTCTGCCCTTCTGATTCATCAAAGTTATATCTTATCAATTTGCAAGTTGTAATTTTTACCAAACTTTAAGGATTTTTCCTTATAAATTTCTAATTTCAAGTTATTTCCTCATAAGTTATTTTTTAATTTAAAAAATTCATTTTAAATATTTGATTTACTTTAAATTTTCAAAAATTTTAATTTTAAGTTATTTTATGTGTGTTGTGGTGCAATGGATATTGACTCTGAACAAAAAATCGGGGAGCTGAATTTGAATTCCAGTTGTATTCCTTGCATTCACTTGTGCACAAATACCCTTGGAAATAATATTAATCCATCTCTTCCCTCCAGTTATGGGTTAAATAATAGGACAGGTCGGGTTCTATAGCCTTGGTCAACAACCGGTCTATGGCAGAAAGCAATGGCAACCTACTGCGGGATAATCTTTTGCTCAAAGCATGTATCACGTATGGCACTTAACTGACTGACTTTTGTTGTAACTTGAGTAATCACCAAAAACGAACATTAAGAATAATAGTAAATCAACAAGTACAAGACTCACTTGCTGCATAATGTAGATACACTCCTAGTGAAATGCTCATCAGTATAATCACTATAATAGTGTCTGTATATATATATATATATATATATATATAATCTACTATAATAGTGTCGATGTATTTAAGAGGAACATCACATTGCTGTATATAGGTAGGTATACAACACCTTGTAAGTTCTAATTTTCACCTTATTAATTTTAATTTTTTATAATCATTTCACCCCAAGCAACGCAGAACTGCCACAGGTGCACGGGGTTTTACAGTAAGAGAAAAAAACAGGGTACAGGGGATGCCTAAGAAAGGATAAGAAGGGAATTTGATTTAGGAAGGTAGGAGATGGTGAATGATATTGCATTTAAATTTTTGAAAATTGCAGCTATAAGAGAAGTAAATACATGAAAAGGCATTCCATAGTTAGGAAGTGTGAGAAAAAAAAATGATAGATGGAATTAAATGTTTATTTGATTTTAATATTGGATTGAGGTGGTAAACTTGCTTTTACAGAAATACAGTTTTTGCTTTGGAAAAATGGAATCCATTTTGCCTTGTTCATATCTTTCAAGAAAAGATATATTTGGTGATGAATGTGATATTGAAAGATGATCTTCTTTTAAATTTTCTTGTTATTAGGTTAATAATTTCTTTTTTGATCATGACTGTTTTGACAGATAAAGAGGATTTTCTTCCAAGTTTGCGAGTTGATCATTTTAATGAGCCCTTGTGAATTATGGAGTATATATTTTCAATGATCAGTAAATTAGAAATGTAGATTAAACAATTTTTCTATAAGCTACTTCTTGCTAAAAGGAATATTAGACACTACATTGTGTTTTGAATTATGTAACTAAATACATAATTTTAAAATATATGCAGAAACCAGTAGTTTGATAAGTCTGGAATTTATTTTTAGTCTTCAAGATGAAGCTTTTTCTTGTTTGGCTTGCAATTTTTTTAAGATAGGATTTATATGTGGCACTGTAAATAATACATCTGTAATCTAATTTTTATTTGATGTGTGTCCTATATATTTTGAGCATTACTTTTTGGTCGGTACCTCAATTCAGTTTTGATATTACTTTAAGAAGCTTCAAAGCCTTTTGGCATTTTGTTTAAGGTAGTGTGCACCTTGAAGTTAAGTTTGCTATCTAGTATGGTTCCTAGATATTTTATTTGATGGGCTATTGGAATTAAGTGTTTATTTGATTTTAATATTGGATTGAGGTGGTAAACTTGCTTTTACAGAAATACAGTTTTTGCTTTGGAAAAACGGAATCTATTTTGCCTTGTTCATATCTTTCAAGAAAAGATATATTTGGTGATGAATGTGATATTGAAAGATGATCTTTTAAATTTTCTTGTTATTAGGTTAATAATTTCTTTTTTGCCAGGACATTTATCTCCATTTGTTTTGGTTATGTGAACTATTGCAGTTTGTGATGTCTTAATTAATTTTTCTTATTATTTCTCATGTTTTATTTATTGGGGTTGGCTATTTAGTTTGGAGATGTAATTTTGCCAAGATTGTCTTTTGTATTTTTAGTTATACAGCATGCTTTGCTCATGCTTGCTTGTAATCTTATAGGTAGATTGTGGTTGGGTTTTTCTAAGAATATGCATCACATTTTTTTTCTTCTTCTCTGCATTTTGCTGTAAACCAGGGTTTTGATTTGGTATGTGGTTTAAAGAATGATTAGGGTATTGTTTGTTTTGCTATTTGTGTTAGTATGTTTGTGAAGGAGACTATTGGTTCTGGTTCATTAACAATTTCTATGTTGATTAGAATAAGCAGAGTTCACTGAATTTGAACCAATTAGCTTTGTGTAGTTGTCATTTTTGATTCCTTACTTCTGGTATAGGATTACTTATATTTAGGAAAATAAGTGAATGGTCAGTACTACATTGGTCTTCATTAACTTTCCATTGAAAGTCTATAAAAATTGAGTGGGAGCATAGGGTTAGGTTGTAGCTGATGTTGATCCAGTACATGGGTGTAGGTATGGGTTATGTAGGTATGGGTTATTAAGGGTACATAGATCAGATGATTCTAGTAGAGTTTCTATAGTTTTACCAGTTTGGTTGAGGTTTATAAAGTCCCACATTTTACTTTGTGCATTAAAATCTCCCATTAGCAGTTTGCCAATTAGCCTTTCTATTTCAGTCTTATTCACTCTGTATTTGGGAGGAACATAAATTGAACATATGATTATTGTTTGATGAACTGAAGCTTTTACTGCCATCATTTTTTTTTTTTTAATCATTTCACCCCGAGCAAGACAGAAATGCCACTGATGTGCAAGGGGCTACATTACAGTAAAAAGATTAATTAGAAAAGAGTGAGGACTACAAACTAGTTAGAAAGGAGCAATAGAAAGCTGAGAAAGCAGGTGCGATGACAGATACATAGGTGGAGAGAAAGGGAAGGTTATATGGGGGTGGGGAGAGAGCTAGAGTCCAGTGGTTAGTAGATGAGTATTGATTTTGCATTTAAATTTCTGGAGGTTGCAGCCGTCAGAAAAGCAAGAATATGGGAGCGAGAGATCTATTTTTAATTGTAGTTTTTCATGGGGATCAAGATTTTTAAACAAAAGCTGAAGTACCCCCACTTAGCCTATTCTCTATTATTGATGCATTTATTTTGTGATAAATTTCATATTCTTTCAAAGAGATGCAGTTTTTTTTTTTTAGAAATATCTCCTGCAAGCATAATATATTTGAATTGTAATCTGTAAGATGTTGTTTGATTTCCTCATAGTTTGGTTTAACACCCCCTACAGTTCCATTGTGTGATGCTTGTATATCATTTGTACATTTGAGTGGTATTTTTTTTATTTTAGTGAGTGGATCTTAAGGATGACTATGGTTTGGTTATCTATTTTCATATATTCTGTACTTTCTACACTGTTTGTTTTCCTTGTTTCTGAACTTGTTTTTTTTCCAAGTATTTTATATTCTTGATTATTGAGTTTTTTCCATTTTGTTTATTTTCTATTATATTTATGTTGGTTGTTGTCCTGTTTATTTGCATTTAATTCTCTATCTTCCATTTTTTGAATTTTGATTTTGTTTTGTATTGAGGTTTTGTTGCTGAAAGTTCTTTGTCAGTGAATTTTGTGTTGGACTTACACTGTTTGTAGATTAGTTTTGGTTAAGTGGTATGGCTTGTTTCTAAATTTACAATTGGTTTTAATACTTTCAATCTGTTTTTTATTCTCAAATTAAAATGACATTTCTTTGATTTTGTGTAAATTGTTCAGTATTAGATTCTCATAAGTATAGCTTGATGTTGCTTGGGTAACTTTTGCAAATGAAAGTATCGAGTTTGTTTTGATGCTTTGCTTTGCTTCTGAGTAGGGAATCTTTTTAGTGTTTTTTTAATTTTTAATATATCTTTTTTACAAGTTTTACAAACCCTGAAAGTTGCCCTATGATTTTTTTTTTTTTACAATTAGAGCATTTGGTTTCATTTAGGCATGTTATCTGTGTGTGGTTAGGATCATTCTCCACACATTGTCCACATACTTATTTCCTTGTAGATTTATTCTTACAATGTCCGTATCTTTGACAGTTGAGGTATCTTAATATTTTGAAAATATAAGTTTCTACCTGGAAACTGTACATTCATTTTTAATTTTATATGGTGGTTCTGGTGCATCAAAGGTAATAATATAAGTGTTGGTATTCTATCATTTTTGTATGAATATTCTTTTTGTCTGTAATGTTTAGTTTTTTGATAGAATTATTGTTCTTCATTTCCTCCAGTGTATACAGTGCAAGTTCAGCAGTTTTCACCAAGCCTCTGGAGCAATTTAAAAATTGGTGTGGGTAAACTTTCCCTTTATATCATGAAATTTGTTAATTCTTAATAGAATTTCAGCATCATGATTTCCATTGACTTCAATCAGTAAAATTATTATTTCTAGTTATTTTAACTTTTTTTGGTGTTATCAGAGATGCTAAGATATTTTTCCATTACGAAAGGTGACAACTTCATTATTAGGTTGTCTTCTACTGGTTCTATTACTATGAATTTCAATAATTTTTCCTGTGATTGATTTTCTATTTCACTTTCTGTGTCTGTATCAGTGTGTAGTCTCTTGGGTTTTGGTGATCATACTTTATCATTTTGCCATCAAATATGACGGCAAAATATTTATATCAATATGCCATCTAAAATGACAGCAGCATATATATTGATGTACCTACTATTGAGTATCTTACATTAAGATGTAATAAAAAAACAAAACAAAATAATCCAAACTGCTGAGCAGCATGACAGGCAAGATATATATATATATATATATATATATATATATATATATATATATATACACACACACACACACACACAAGTATATACACAACAGTTTTTATTATAATAGAAAGGATTATTATTCATCAGCCATGCTTCCCACTCACCTCAGATAAGGAAGATGATGAGGAGGAATCCTATTCACCTCATTCCTTCAGGTTTACCTGACTGAAACTGGTATACTCAATTGTGGGGGGGGGGGGGGTTCCAAACACCTGTCATATCTGGCTTTGTCCAGCCCAGTATGCACTTTACTTAGGGGTTCAAACTGCCATGTTAGATTCCTTTGTTTCTAGTCTTATCAACCCTACAGTGAGGTCACTGATTGAGAGGTTGTGAGAAGCATGGAACCACCTCTTAATTGCTGTTGTTCCCAGGCCTACCTTGACCTGAAGTGGTAGCTCCTGTTAGGGTATCAGCTATGGGCAAATAGTTAACCCCCCAAATTGGGGTCAAAACACTACGAAAGTATAACAATAAACTCTTTATAGAAATATATACATAAAAATAGACATTTATTAAAAAAAATACATGTTTTTTAAAGAAAAATATTACCAATACATATTTTTAAGAAAAAAAACATTGCCATAATACATAATTATTACCAGCAATACATTTTTGAATACAAAACTAGAAGACATTTTCAATTTCTAAGATAAAAAATAAAAATGTAATTTTTCATCAAAATCTGGCTAAATCAACTTTCTCACTACAACCAAACATTTAAAAAATATTTTAAAACCCCACTTTTTTGGCATTAAATAACCCACAGAGGTTGATATACCATTAAACAAACTCAACCCCACTCTAGTATTTCATGTTAGTTCAATTACAGAGACATCAAAAAAACCCCATCCAACCCATGTTAGCAGAGAAACAGACATTAAATGATGATGAGAATAAAGGAAGAATCTATACTACTACTCTCTTTGCTTGCATCTATGACCATGATGCTTTTCAACATCAGAATATTGAATTTGTCCAAACTCTAAACTTTACAAAGGGGAATCAGTTATGTTTGTAGACCTTGCTGTAGATCTTTTCAATTGCCTGTCTAGCTCAAGTAAAGGCTAAAGTGATGTGTTAAAGTTTAGGAGCACATGTACAGCCTAACTGCTAAAATCCTTAACCACCAGGATCCCTAACCTCAAGCATCACAGGTTGTGTCACCTACAGCAAACAAATAGACTCCTTTGGGGAACTTTTATTCCCTGCATAGGTGTAGACAGCATATTCTGAAGACCCCGCAACAGAGTTAGCTGTATGCTGAGGTTGTCTACCAAGACTGACATTATCAAGTATAACCTTCTTGACAAATTGAGCATTATCATATTCAAATTTGATTCTCATGATCAGAACATAAAAGCTTTAACCACTTGGCCACAGAAGCAAGACAACTCAAATATGATATTCATAAATTTTATAATACAAACCATATGGTGATAATAAAACGTAAGTATTGGAAAAGGTGGCAATATTATTTTGTTGTTATTCATGATGAGCTTTTTGCTATATTTAAAAAGTATTGAAAAATATTCTTAAATTTATAAGATTTACTGGTTTCAAACATGTAACTTGCTTGATTGCTTCTACATATTATTTTTTTTCATGAGACTGAGATCAGGAAATAGTTATGACTAAATTATATTTTCAAATTTTTCTAAACAATCCAGTTCCACATTAATTCTTATTTATGCTTTGGGCTGTTGTGTTACTAAAAAATTCAATTTGTTCCTCAAATTTCAAGCATTTAGCTGAATATTTCCATCCAGATTTATATCATCATCTCCTAATTTTATCAACCCACCACAAAATGGTAAAAAGATGCTGCCATCTTTTACTGAGGGTTGGGGTTGGAAATGTGTTTTTCTGGCTTAAGATTTCCCAGGTTTACGAAACACATTCTGGTCACTGAGTGGAAACATTTCAAATTTCATTTTGTCTGACCTTAGTACACATTCTCAAAGAATTAAAACTTGTGAAATGTAAATTTTGTATTAGCCACCTTGATCCTAGTAGTGCTTGGAGGCAACAAAAGATGTTACCCTACGGAAGAATACTGAGTAATATGTGTAATATATTGGGGTACTGGGTTGAAATTGGTAATTTTGATAAGACACATTAACTGCATGCTTTTATTAACTATATACACATTTGTTTTTTTTTTTTAAACAACTACTGTCTGTTATGAAAAAGTGGCTCAAGCCTTGTTTCTGTTTTGTTCATTAAGAGTTCTAACAAGGAGAAAATAACTTCTTATAACTATTACATCTCCATCCTTAAGTTTTAGAAAAAAGATTTTTTATTAACTACTCTTATCTGATCTAAGTAACTGAGTTCAATTTCCTGTTTATAAGTTCATTTTCTGTAGTGGTTGTACTTTCCAAGCGGATCCTTGCAGTTGTCCTCCCAGGTCTCGTTGCATCCCTGAAGTCTTCTTTTCAGTGAGAAAAGCTGGTTCTTGTTCTACTTCACTATCTAAAAATAGACTCTGCTGATCTTCCACCCTCTCTTGCGGTGGTGGGGTCTATGATTTTTCTTCGGGTATGTTATGCTCGAGTATTTTTAGCAAGTTCCCATGATTCTGTTATAGTAATGCACCAGAACTTGTCAGCACTGTAAATAAGGATTTTGCTACTTCAGCTCTGACGGTGCCAGTCTTGCTCCACCTTTTTTTAATAGGTTCTCATATTCAAACTGAATTTCCTAATTTTAACAGTTCCAATTCTCTTATACTCCATCTGTCATGGTACTCTCTTTGTTTTGCTGTTGATTTCTTTCATTGAGGCTCCCATTTTACTTGTTTTGTTTGGCTAGCACTGGAAGATTATGCTGTGTCTTAATTTTTCCTCCCTATTTCTGAAGGCAATATTCCATGTTCAACAAGTGTACTGCAATGGATTATTAATCCTAACGGTGAGTCTTTACATTTTCTCATAATATTTTTAATTGTTTTTATGTTTTTTTTTTTTCAACCAGTTCAGGTCATTTGACTGTCAGTATAGTGGTGACAATGTCATTCTTTTGAAGTCCCACACAGCTGTGAGTTGCATATATTCTGTTGATAAAAAACATGGCCATTGTCTAAGAATACTTCCTCAACTCTAAATTGAAGCTATTTTACATTACTTTGGTCAGAGTGTCACTTCTCAGTGCTGGTATCTGGTAGAGATATGGATATTGTAAGTGGCTATCCACTATTATTAGGTAAGAATAGTTTCAAGTTGCACTGATTTTTCTTATAAGTACTGATGGAAGCATTCACAAGCAAACTATTGTAAGGGCTTCTCTTTCTATTGAGGTAAAGGAAAAACTTGAAGCAACTGAAATGTGGCTCTAAAGAAGGATGCTGCAAATATCATGGATCGAGCATGTGAGCAATGATGAGGTTTTGGAAATGATGGAAACAAAAAGGAAATTAATCCTGAGCATCAGGAAGAGACAGCTGAAGTTCCTGGGACATGCAATGAGGAAGCAGGGCTTGGAGAATCTGATACTAACAGGCCAGATAGAGAGAAAAAAAGACAGGGGAAAGCAACAGATAACATATTTGAAGGACCTAATCAGGTGGATGACGGAATGAGGATTGCACGGTGTAACAGGAGAAGGCGTGCTCAGAGCCACCAGGGATAGGAAAAAGTGGAAGGCCATGATTGTCTACGTCCTGAAGGGACAAGGCACATAGAAGATATCTTCATGGTGTGTCTCTTATTGCACAGAATGTATATGCAGCAGGTAATCACTGGTCTCCGTGTTGATGTTCCAGTATGGCACCCAATCCTTTTTTACTTGGATCACAAGATTTTTGTACATAGTCGCAGATTGTAGAATTCTATCAGAGATTGTGATAATAGCATCATTTTCAGTTCATTAAACTCTTTCTTGTGTTCTGGCTCCATGTAAAGACTATGTTAGGTTCTAGTAGACTCCTTATCTGAAATGCCCATTGAGAGATTTTTTGTTTATCTTGCAAGATATTTAGTCAGTTAAGTACCATACATAATATACGCTTTGGGCGATCATGCCTAAAAATCTTGCTACGTCTGCTTGTTCCTTTGGTGTTGTGAATTCAATTATCGGCTTCAACTTGGCTGGGTTTAGTTAGTAACTATTAGCTGTGAGATGGTCACTCAGGAATGTTAGCGCTGTCATGGAAATTTGACATTTTTTTAATGTTATTTGCCTTACAGATATCAAGCACTTTCTTTACAGTACGAAAATGTAATTTTGAGTCAGTTTCCCAAATCACTATGTTGTCTATGGAGTTTTTGACATTCTGTATACCCTTGAACATGTGATGCATCAATCTATGGTATATTTCAGGGACTGACAATATCTCAAATGGTAATCTTTGGTAGATGTATTTCCCTTTTGGTGTTATAAAAGTGTATAACTTGGAGCTTTCTTTATCCAATTAGAGATGCCAGAATCCTTTTGAATAGTCTAACTTATATTCTTGCCATTATCTCTGTTGGTAGTTTTAAGTGTTCATAAAGAATTGCTTTATTCTTGTTGTGTGGGTCCATGCAGATCCTTAATTTTCTATTTGGTTTGTGCATGATATGCATTGCACTCACCCATTTTGTCAGCTGAGTTACATTTTTTTTGTAACTTCTGCTTGCTCCATCATGCCAAGCTCCCTTTTGACTTCATTGAACATGCTTCAATAACAGGTACTGCATCATGTACAAGTTTTACATGTACTCATCCCAGCAGACATCCTATTCCTGCAAACAACTCTCTATAGGCAGATAGTATGTTGCTTTTGTTCAAGTTTTGGATAGTGTTTAAACATTTAATTAGATTCAGTTTATCACAAGTCTTTCCCTAGTATAGGTTGGACATTTCTTGGTGTTATGATAAAGCAGAGTTCATGTCACGGACCTTTTCTTTTCATGTTAATGTTTCTTTTTCTTCTATATGCCCTGTCCTTTCAGGATGTAGGCGATCATGGCTTTCCACACCTCCCTATCCCTGGTGGCTCTTAGCACACTTTCTCCTGTTACACCATGCAACCATTGTTCCATCATTCACCTGATTATGTCCTTCAAATATGTTATTTGCTGCTTTCCCCTGTCTCTTTTTCCCTTTATCTGGCCTGTTAGTATCAGGTTCTCCAAGCCCTCTTTCCTCATTGCATGTCCCAGGAACTTCCTGTCTCTTCCTGTTGCTGAATATTAATTTCCTTCTCATTGCCATTCTTTCCAAAACCTCATAGTTGCTCACATGCTCAATCTACGATATCCACAGCATCCTTCTGTAGAACCACATTCCAGTTGCTTCAAGTTTTTCCTTCATCTTTGATGATATTGTCCAGCATTCACTGCCATATTGAAGAACTGACATCACATAGCAATCCAGTACTCTCTTCCTTGTTTCTAACAAAATTGTCCAGTTTATCTTTCTCATAATAGGTATTCTATGGCCAGTGTATGATGTCAGCTGCATTTTTGTCAGCTGTATAGTAGTTGCTATGTTTTTCTTACCCACATACACTCCAAGTCATTTACTTGTCTGCGATTGGCTAATAAATCACTACTGTTTTTGTATAGGACAATTTAGCAATTACAGTTGCCTTTGAATCTTTTGGCTCTGAAGGTGTGTGTGTGGTGATTGGTTAATTTTTAGCCAATCACATATTTTTAATATAAAATCATTTTTCCCGCATTTCCTGTGGGAGCCTATATCTTTCTTTAAACATGGCTACTTTTTGCAAGTTCATCAGTAGACACCAGGCTGCGAAAAGAATCCACATAAGTCAACTTAAACATTTTTTAACACACACACACACAAATTTGTAACAACAATTTTCTCTCTGAACATTTTGCCAAGAACTACTTTGGAACTTTTGACCAAAATTTGTGTTATTTACAAACACTTTCAAAATAATTGTATTCTTCATGTTATTCATTCTTACATGAAGACATTTCTAACACTTATAAAAAAAAATCTTTTCAGCACAGGAAAGAACTTTCCTTGCTCAGTTGACTTTGATCAACAAGCAGTCAAAGGGGAACAGCTTTTTTGTCTTACTCTATGTGTACTAATATTACATGCTTTGTTTGTTCATCGTTGTATTTGATTGAATATACATATATATTTATTGGTTACAAATTGGAGTTGTTGTCTTTGTTATCTTGAATTGTATTTTGGAAAAATTGTAATATAAATCGTAAAGGACCTAAAAATCCTCTACAGATGTATCACCTTTTTGATTTTTTTTTACATCTTTTTATCATGTTAACAGTGTCAAGATTTAGTGAGACTGTTAACCTTTCTAATGTCAAGTACACCATTCATTCTGGTCACATGTGCTTCCTCTACTCTGTCAACAACAAATTGATTGCAATAGTCATCTTCATAGCTTCTCTGCACTGATTGTGACTCATTGATACTTTAGACTTTCTTCGGTACGTCTTTTTAAAATGTCCAACGTTTTGAAAATTTCTGCAGGTCTTTCCTTTAGCAAGGCACGCTCCATCCATGTGGTAATAGCTGCATCTTCTGCATCCTTTTTAATCTTGTCGCATGTGTGTCTTTATCTTGGTCATTTCTGTGGTCATTTTTATAGAAATTCTTTTTCCTGTGGGTATCCTCGTCTAGACCTTATATCATTTACAGTTAAGTTCTCTCTGCCTTGTGTGCAGTTTCTTGTTATCACTGTATTCAGGTCAGCCAATATTATTTAGTCCCGTATCATTTAGTTGTTCAGAACCCAATTTTTCAGTTTGTGAGGTGATGTTCATTCAGAAAGACAGGAATGTTTCTTCTTCTTTCTGGTTTTTGTTGCTGAAGATGTATTATTCATGGGCTAAGTCTTTTTTACCTTCAACTTTTAACTTTGAGAGCGTGTAAATAAAAGCATTATAATTACCTTTTTCCACATCTGTAACTGACAATGAATTGTATACCTCAATTACCTTTTCACCGGCTACGTGGAGGAAGAATGCGCATTTAATGCTATTGGGCTTTGATTATTTTTCTGATATCATAAAGTATCGTTCAAGTTCCTGGAACCAGATTTTGAAATTTTCTTCAATGTCTCCTGTCTAGAACATTTGTGTTGCCAGGTGTAAATGGTCTAACACCATGTAATATATTGGAACCAAGCTGTAATTGGTAATTATGACAAGACATGTGTAACCTAAACAAATGCTTTTGTTAACTGTATACATGTTTTTCTAAAAAAATGGCTGCTGTCCATTTTTATTTCGTTCATTAAGAGCTTCAATAAGAGGAAATAACTTCTTATAACCACACTACCAGCCATAATTGTTAGGCCACCCCAGTGTTTTAAGAAAATGATGTATTTCATACTATTTTTTAATATTTATTGCCAAGTGAATAATTGTAAATGAAAATAGACTGGTTCCTTTGTTAATACTACACAATAACATGTGCATCAAATTTATAAATATTTAATAATTACCTATATTGCAATTTCATCAATGAAAGAATGAAGAAAATTTATGGTGGTTTGGATGAGTTCATCTTTGCTTCCTTGCCTTTTAAAATTTTGCAAAGTAATAATAACAAAAGAACCATTCCATTTTCATTTAGAATTATCCACTTAGCAATAGTATGAAATGCATCATTTCTTTTAAAAAACTGGGGTGGCCTAATAATTATGGCCGGTAGTGTAACTAGTACACTATGGACAAGGAGCAGAAGCAATGAAGAAATCTTAATGAAAATACAATCAAAAAGAGATAACTGAAATTTCTTGGCTGTATTATGAGATAAAAGGATTTTGGGTATTTATGGGGTCACTCTTTTCTTCGTTTCTATTGAGATCTTCCTTTGTGTTAGTATTTTGCTCATCTTCTGGAACGCCTTCGGATCTCCGTGTTGCACTTTCCATCTCCTGTTAGAACACTTCCTAGGTACTTAAATTCTTGGACTTGTTTGATTCTGTTATCCCCCACCTGTATTTGGCATTTTGGGTTGTATCTTTTGCTGATGACCATGCACTCAGTTTTCTTAAAGTTTATTTGTAGTCCCATCTTGTCACTCTCCACTGCTACTTTCTGTATGAGGTCTTGTAGTTTATGGGGTCACTCCCATTACACCAAAAGGGACAGGTTTGAGCTAACAGGAATAAAAACATGCAAGGAAATTACACTAAAACTATGTTCAATTGTAAATTAAAATCATATGATTTTATTTATTTTAATGTACTGGTGTCTGTGTATTTTAGTAATATATGTTTTAAGATTGCATGTGATAGAGAAGAAAGTCACTTTGTCTTATGACAAGCAAGGTGACAAAGAGAGGGAATGGATATCTTGACACTTCGTGGGTCCATCGCGAAGAGAGCAAGTTCAGCGTTTTTTGGTATGAAGAATTCGTTTCAGGTAGGAAAGTATCTGTTGCATGCTGGGAGAACTTTTATTTATTCTAAACAAAGTTTTAATGTTGTTTTAGTTTATTTATGACATTTATTATTATTTTATATTCTTATCTATCAATAATAATGTCCCTAAATATTTGACACTTACAAGACATATTGAATGTAAGAGAGATATGGAGTGGCAGTGGACATCAACCTGACCAGCTTGTGTGAATGGATGGCAGAACAGAGGGTAGGAAGAATAGCAAAAAGACAAAACTTACAAGGAACAGGAATAGGTGAAGAGTAATGATCTTACACATCCTGAAGGACATGGCATATAGATTCTGACTCCTTGGGCTTCTTAGAAACCCTCATATACTAACAAATTTTTGGTATCACTCATCCAACTCAATAGATTGCCGGAAAATCTTTGCACTTGATGACATCATTTCCCAACTGTACCAAATATCAGAAACGACATCACTTGATGGTTGGTCAATTGTTTTTAGCAGCATATCAACCTGTATGAGTTATTTAAGGCCAAAACCTAAATATTTTTAACACAATTTTATGGCCTCAATTATATATATTTTGAATACAACTGTATGCCTTTAACTACAGATAAAATGTATTGTTAGTAATTTTATATATAATATTTTACTGGTGTTTTTTACAATAAAAATGTTTTCTTACATGTTCATAGTGTTTTGTTTTGCAGTTTACTATTTGCCAGTAGATGGGATCCTAACAGGTGCTACCACCCTGGGTCAGGTTGGAACTGAGAATTGCAGCAATTAAGAGGTGGTTCCACTCTCCTCAAAACGTCCAACCTTCTAATCAGATGCCTTTCTATTGGACGTAATTTATCTGCATACACAGGATTACATACATCATTTGATAAGTTTTAAGAAAAGCAACATCTAAAATGGCTAGCATGTATACAACTCAAATAGAATACAATAACATAATGTTAATATTCCACACTACTTCAAAAAAAAGTTAGGTAGAAAAGCCCCCATCAATATTGAAATGAAGAATACCAGTTGACTTGAGAAACATGCTTTTTTGAAAAAATATTTTAATCGGATGATTTTTATAGAATTCAATCAATCAATGCCAAATTTTTTCACATAAGGAAATAGTTAATACTACAGTTACCACTACTTTCATTTTCCTGATGTTTTCAATTCCCACCACAGTTTATGATGGCTTCCTAACTTTTTGTCTATATTTCTGAGATGAGATATTGTAATTATTTACACTATTCACATTGTTCGAAGTGTTGTCCTCATCTTGCTTGTCATATTCCTATAATTTCAGCTATTGTGCACTCTGATCTTCTTCAGCCTACAAAACATCAACATCATAATTTGATATCTGAGCATAGATTTTAAATGCTCTCAGTTCAACCCATCAGAATATGTTTTTAAATCACCCTTTACTTCTAATGGTCTTTTGACTATTGCCACCAATAACTTGTAGATTACAGTTCTTATAAAAGTTACTTTTGATTAAAACTGAAAACTTTGTAGTAATTCTGACTAATTTTTCTTTGATTCTTGACATTTATTGCTTCATTCTGATTTAGAAATTTTTCACTAGAGCTGTACAGATATGGAAATGTACACTTGTTTAGAAAAAGGTTAGTTTTGTGTTAAGTAGTAACTTAAGTTCTAATATTCTCTTTGTAATATAAAAACATAAAAAGAATTGCAAAACAAGGTTGCATTATTCTTACCAGGCTTTTTCAAATGAAACAGCAATGTCATTCGAAGAGAATCCTACCAGCATTCATTATAGTGGCTACAATCTTAACAACCTAAGATATGCAGATGATACAGTATTGGTCAGTCAGTTAAAAGAGACATGACTGAGTGGGCAGAAGATTTTCTTGCAGTAGGTTGCCATTAATTTCTGAAGTAGACTGGTTGGCAGCCAAGGCTATAGAACCCAATTTGTACTGCTATTTAACCCATAGATAAAAGAAGAGACAGATTAATACCTTTCCCAAGGGTATTTGCATGTAAGTGAATGCAACAAATTCAATTGGTATTGGTAGTAGACATAAAAGAAAACTACAAGAACTCCTTCAGTTAAGGAAAGCAAGAAGAAAAGACTAAGCATCAATTACAAGAAGACTGAATACATATACATAGTTGTTACCAAAAAGAGCAGTCAAACATGCAAACTACAGATTGAAGATACTAAAATCAAACAGTTCCAATAATTCAGATATCTGAGAAGCTTATTAACAAAGGACAGAAAGTGAAATATGGAAAATTGAAGGTGCATTGAGATAGCAAAAAATGCCTTTCAAAAGCTAAGTAAAGTGTTAAGAAATAGAAAAAGATTGTTAGAAAAAAGAAAGGAGTATTGAACTGTTACAGAGTATTACTCCTCCTATACAGTAGTGAATGCTGGAAATACCATGGACTAAACAAATGATCAACAATAAAGTTCTAAAGACAATGACAACAAATACATCAGGAAGAGATAGTTGAAATTTCTGGAGTACATAATGAGGAAGAAAAGCTGAGAAAACTTGATACCCACACATTAGATCATTAGGTCAAGAGAAAAGAAATGGATAACCTAAGTGGTAAGTGAATGGCAGAACAGAATTTGGAAGAAATGGAATAAAAAAAAGTCAAAAATTATCAAGAGCTACAGATAACAGGAATTTTAGAGGGCCATTATCACCAACCTCTAAAGAGACATGGCACATAGAAGATTCTTAGTTTTTCATATAATTCATATGAAAGCAGTGACGGCATCTTTTTTTTTTATAATCATATTGCCCCAAGCAAGGCATTTTACTGCCACTGTTTTGCAGAGGGTTACATAGGAGGAAAGTTATGAGAAAGAGTGACAGGTTATAGTGGGTGTCAGGAAGTGGGTAAGAAAAGGATTAGAATACTGATGAGAGTGGAGTGGATGGAGAAAGGAGCATGAGAGAGAAAATGCATATTAGTGAGATAAGAGATGACTATTGACTTTACATTTAAATTCTTGGAGATTGTACCTGTCAGGGAAGCAAGTAAATGGAAGAGAATTCCACAGGTGGGAAGTGCAAAAAAAAAAAAAAACGCTGGTGAAGTAGAATTTGCATTTTTATTTTATTGGTTTCACAGTGAAAGGGTAGGATTTAGTTGCTCATCTTGTTGCTTGAGTAAATTCATATATAGGGAGCACCACTGAGCTAAGTTCATCAAAGCAGAAGCCATGAAAATATTTGTAGAAAATGAAAAATTTAGCATGTGGATTTGGTAAATACTAAACACTTCAACTACTACAGTGTGTGGAGCAGCTACAATAAATTTAGTCAGGAAACTGAACACAGAATAGGCTGCATTACAAGTAATTTCTCCTAGCAATACAAATTACTACAAAACTGAAACATTAACCTGAAAACCCAAGTCATGGTCTTAAATATGCTTGTCAGATTAAAACCTTCTTACAGAAATCATGCACAGTACCAAACACATTCAGAAATATCTAAACTGTCTATAGTATGTAACCACTTTTTAAGTTCAATAGATAAAAATGACTTTGAGAGAGTGAAACTTGTAGGTCTTGATGAAGGCCATATTTCTTGAAAGCTTGTGAACAGACTTAAAAAACACATCCAAAGAATTGTAACAAATAACAGAAATTCCATCACTTGAAGACTTTCAACATCAGTTACAACTAAAATGGATATAACATATAACTCAAAGAGAAAATAGTCATCAACAAGATGTTGATCTTGCACACTATGACAAAAAAAAAGATTATGAAGAAAACCCCCATCAATACTGGAAAGCGCAAAAAGAGTTATTTTACTTGAGAACCCTATTTTTTGAAAAATATATTTTACGAAAGAAATTGATAAATGCTCAGTCAACTGATGCCAAAGATATCCTTATAAGGAAACGGCTAATATTACCATTAAAATTTTTATGAAATTCTTTATAAAGTGAACAGA
>JBBBDQ010000747.1:5337500-5387500 GCA_037127315.1 Ascarosepion bandense | reverse complement strand
ATCATATACAAAAGGGAGATCCCACAACAAATACTTAGATAATGGGATAACAGTGGATTTGAGTACTTGAATAATGGGAAAGCAGGGTGTACATGTAATAAGATAATCGGAAAAAAGAGGGGTATGAATATCTGAGAAATGGGAAAGCATGGCGTATGAGTATGCAGATAATGGGAAAGCAGGGTGCAGGAATTATTGAATGATGGGAAAGCAGGGTGTATGGATTCTTGAATAATGGAAAGCAATGTACACAAGTACTTGTATAACAGGAAATCAGGTGAACATATACTTAGATAATCAGCAAGCAGAATTCTAGAATTAGAAATGTAAATTTCTAAATAAAATGTTTGGAATGTAGCTTTTCATTTCCATAACCTTTTAGATTGTAGTATTGGTAACCTTAAGTGGAAGGAGTTTAAAATCTATCTGTAAAAAAAATTTCTTTTTAAAGATTTTTAAGTGGTCTTAAATTTTTGATCGGGAGTATATATATATATATATATATATATATATATGTATGTATGTATGTATGTATCTAGAGGTAAACATTTATCTTCAGACAAAACAACTCATAGTTTCATGCTGACAATATCAACAGATTTTTGGTGTTTTTTGATTTGTTTTTTTCTTTCTTTTCATAAAGAAACTAAAAATCTATGTATATAAATAAATAAACAAACACAGTTTTATCAATATATGGTCACATCTATTTTGATAGCTGGGGATTAGTAAAACTTTAATGTTTCTCATTTATGATATAATATGTCCCTGTTATAATATATTTACACAGCATGATACTTCCCCAAAATGTGCATATTTTTGTTATTACAGACAAATATTGGTCTTTATACATTCTTCAAAGGAATCAGAAATATATATATATATATATATATATATATGTGTGTGTATGTGGATATATGTGTGTAAAATTTCAGATAACTGAAATATATTCATGTGTAAAAAGTAAAATGGGCACCTCGGCATGGTGTCATGGTTAGCAAGCTCGTCTCGCTAGAATCATTATAACTGAGTAGTGAGTTCAATCCTCACTTGATACCCCTACTTTCGGCTGTGTGTAATGTCTAAGCTATGCTTAGATCATCTTCCTCCAGGTGTGGGGGTTGGGCGCAGGGCTAACAACCCTGCCCCATAAAAAACAATTTGTTACAGAAACAGCAAAAACGCTGCTCTACACACCCTTAGGTGTAAGAAAAGTTTATTTATTTTAAAAAGAAAAATATTGTTATTTTTTAAATTAAAAGATGTATGCCTTATAAATTAAAAGATTTTGAAAAAAAATAACATTTTAAGATTTATTTATAAATACTTGCTGTAAAATCCTTGCATGGGCCTTGATAAAATCCATCAGAGGAGCAAATGTCTCAGCTAAGAATAAAATTTAATTAATTGCTTATGAGTGCTTACACATGGCACTCATGCAATTAAACAGGTAAGCGCTCCTATCCACTTATATTTACAAAAAGAATATCTGTTGCTTCATTACATGTGACATGTAACTGACCAATGGAATCAAGCTCTAATCAACATTCCAATATACTATCTTTGTTGTTTCTTAAAAATAAAAAAAAATTTTAATTTATGTCTTGTAAACAAAACAATGAAGAAACAAAACCTGTTCTTTACTTATTATATCATTTTGTCAGATTTCAACTCATATATTTTACGAAATCCATGGCAAAATTAATTAAACACTGAAATATCTTTAATTTACTTATTTAAACATTATTTTAATGAATAATCAAACTTGAGTTTATACTCAGTGTATTTTTATAATTAAACAGTATATTTATTTATATCTATCAGCCTGAACAATCATGAAATCTTATTAGAAAAAAACCTGTGTCCTTTGAGAGAAACCATCAATTGATTAGATGGGTCTTACACCACTCAACTATGAAGGACCTTGCAGTTAGAAAAAATCTGAAATGATGCTTTTAATGACACACTTTCTTGATTTTTCATATTTCTGCTCTGTTTTTGTATTCTGATGTAAGCAAAAACAATTGATTTACAAAATTTTATGAAAACTATTACAAAATGTTTTAACCCAAACATGTTTTTAGCTTATTTGTTTGAACAATATTTTTGATGGATATTTGTAATTGTGTATTTCTCCTAATAAGATTTCTTGATGATTCAGACCTTAGATATAAATAAATATACTGTTTAATTATAAAAAAACACTGAGTATCTGCTCAAGTACGAGTATCCATTAAAAATAATGTTTAACAAATAAATTAAAAATATGTCAGATTTAATCCATTTTGTAACAGATTTCATAAAATTGTAAAATAAATTGTTTTTGTTTACATTAGGATGTGAAAACAAAGCAGATATAAATATTATAAAAAATCAAGAAATGTATGTTTAAAAGCATCATTTTGAACTATTTAAAAGCATGGTTGAGCAGTCTAAGACACATCAGATCAACTGACAGTTTCTGCTAGACAATACAGGTTTGAATTCTGCCAGAAGATGCATATTTTCTTAATAAGATTTCTTGATTATTTAGGCTGGTACATGGATATGCATTGTGGTACAGTGTATATCATCTCACAAAGAGAATTTGGAAAACCAAGTTCAAATTCCAGTTGAACTTGTTGCATTTACTTACATGCAAATGCTCTTGGAAAAAATACTAATCCGTCTCTTCTCCATCAGCTATGGGTTAAATAACAAGACAGATTAGGTTCTATAGACTTGGTTGACAACTGGTTTACTGCAGAGTGTAATAGTAACCTACTGCTGGAAAATCTACTACCTAGTCAGTCATACCTCTTTTGAGATATGATTGGCCAAGCAAGTACCATGAATGGAACTTAACTGATTGACAAATAAATAAATGTAATGTTTAATTATAAGAAAATACGAGTATTCGACTCCAGCTATTTTCTCATTGATGAGATATAGCTTCCCTCTGTCTGTTATATAAATATTTTCATGGCTTCTGATCCGATGAATTTAAGTCACTAGTGCCCCTGCCATATGAGTTTACTCGTGCAACCAGACTGACAACTGGGTCCCACCCATTCACAGTTAGATCATACAAATGCAGCCAAGAATTCTACTCCATCAGCTTCTTTTCTTGCACTTCCTGCCTGTGGAACTCTTTTCCATATTCTTTCTTTCCTGATGGCTACAACCTCTAGGAATTTAAATGCAATGTCAATACCCATCTCTTAACCACTTGACTCCAGTTCTTTCTACATCACCCAGTATATCTTTTCCTTTCTCTCTACCTTTGCAACTCTCATCACACATGTATTCCCATCCTTCTCTTGCTCCTTTCTCTGACACCCCCTGTAACTGGTTTGTCTTTCTCTTTACTACTTTTCTTTTTAAATAAAATGAAAGAATCAGTTATGGATGTATGTGTTGAGAGAAATTATGTCAGATTGTGATCCATATATTCAACTCTCTCTCTCTCTCTCTCTATATATATATATATAAATAAACTGTTGTAATTCTAAAGGGTTACTGCATGAGTAATCACCAAAACAGAGGTTGGGAATAATAGTATATCAACAAACGCTGTGTGAAGTAGCTACACTGCGAGTCAGTATAATCACTCTACTCTTCTCTTTACTCCAATAGTGTATTTAAGAAGATAGGAACATACCATTACTGTATATACGTAGGTGTTCAACTCCCCCCCATTTTAGATTGGCTTTTTTCAGAGTTGTTTTTTTTCTTTTTATGGTTGATGGCAATCTTTTTCCTTATCTTTTCTCTTACTATGCCTTTTCTGGACCTCTATTGCTGGAGCATTTTGAAGAATGGGCATATCAAACATATCAAAGAGAACCTTCATAGGTTCCATCTCATCTTTTTTGCCAATGTTATTTATCATCGATTAATGATATTCATCCCTGTATTCCAGTCATATTTGTTACGCTTACTTTTGCAACAATGAAACTATACCTTCTATCCCAGCTATGGGTTAAATAGTAAGGTAATGAGATTAAAGTATCTTGTTTAAGTTCAGCTATTCAAATAGATAACCCATAAAAGGTGATACAGAATCTAATAAAAAATTCCGAATAACAATAGGTGTTTGGTCATATATCGCTGATATCAAGAGGTTTGTCTGACAGTAAAAACTGTTCCATCAGTTTGTGAAGCCTTCTTAGTTTTTACTGTTACCTCTTCTGATTACATTATAATTTCCTACAAATCTGAAAATGAGTTCCTGCAATAAAGATTAACCAAAAATGAAAGACAGTCCACAGGAAATTAAATGTCTGGCAGTTGATTTGCTTGTAGTTTGTGTTGGCTTTTCTTTTTAAAAGGAAAAAAAAAATGAAATACTTGCTTTAATTCAGTTGCCACTGCTTATTTATTTCATTTGTTTATCCTTAAATGGAAGCCATCTTGTATTACTTCAAAAATAGCCACTCAGTAAATGTCAAGTTCTCAGTTGTACACGAGCAATCAGAATTTATTATATAGATTGCTGCTTCAGTGCTTATGAGCCTTGTTTTTCATACCTTAATCTTTACATTAGATTCCTTCATTGTATTTTAAATATTCTTTTACCATCTGTTAAGTTTTCTTCAATAAATCTATTGTTGGATTTTGTAAAATTAAATTGCACAGAAAATATGAATTTACATACACCGACACCTTTCCATGAGCCAATAAAAAAAGTATATACATTTATACATTCACCAACAGAAAAGCTCTTTTCATAAAGACAGTCGGTTCACTAAATTTTACCATGTGCTTTTAAGAGAAGAAAAATTAATTTCAATTCTCAAATTTTTGGCAGCTATAACCAGTTACATGAAAAACTCAAGGAGTATTTGTTGAGAGTTAAATCTGAAACCAGAGTTCAACCTTGATCTTGCAATGACACCAATGTTCCTTAGTATTGAGCCCTGTCCCTTTCATTGGACAATATCAATAACGTAGAGAAAAAAGATATGCTCTATGGGCAACTGCTGATCTTGAACTCTCAAAAACAAAACAAAAAATAACAGAAACAAAAAACAAAAATCCTGCCCAAGCCTGTACCTTGGAGATAGCACTCTAGTATTGCCTCATCTGTACTTTTTATTAACAAAATAGATGTTGCTTCACTAACATTACCAGGTAAATTAAAAAAAAAATCTCTACCTATTTGGGGCTAAGGCCTCTCAAGACCAGTAGATACTTTGCCCATATTTCTATAAGCATATTTACTAAGAGAAAAAAAAAAAGATGACCATATGTAAATTTGCAGTTTTAAAGAACTGTACCAAATAAACAAAAAAACAAAACAAAAAAACAAAAACAAAAAAAAACAAACAAACACATCTCTTGAGGACTTTCAACAGTGCAACAACTAAAGTAGATATCAGATATAATGTGAAAAGAAAACGATCTAATCAAGATGTTGTCCTTTGACACTACTTCAAACAAAAGGCAAAGAAAGAAACCTACTATCAATGTTGAAAAAAGCAGTAGCAGCTATTAGACTTGAAAAATGTATTTTTCTGAAAAACTGTTTCTTAGAGAAACATTTTACAAGTTTTAAATGAAAGAAGTACCAGTTGTTGGTCAAGGAATGCCAAATGTTTTCTTATAAGGAAATATCTGATATTATCATTACACTGTTCAATATATATATTTTTTTTAATCATATCACTCCGAGCAAGGCGGTAACACCACTGATGTGCAGGGGGCTATGTAAGAGTGAAAAGATTGGAAAAGAGAAAACTGGAAACCACATCCTAAACAGGGAACAAGGGATGAGCCTCTTAACCTGTTCAATAGATGTGGGTGGAGTGTGAACTGGGTGATAGTTTAGTCTATCTATTTCAATTGAACAAAAAAATAAGAAAAAAAGAGAAAAGTGAAAAGATTGGAAAAGAGAAAGCTGGAAACCACATCCTAAACAGGGAACAAGGGATGAGCCTCTACACCTGTTCAATAGACTTGGGTGGAGTGTGAACCGGGCGATAGTTTAGTCTATCTACTCCAATTGAAAAAACAAAAAAAAAATGATTGGAAAAGAGAAAGCTGGAAACTACATAAATTAACTTTTGATATATGCATATATTCAAGCATACAGTTTACAAATGTTGAATAAAGAACTTAAAGAGAGCAATGATCATCAATATAATGAAAAGATTATAGTGGGTTGCTTATCTATTCTTTTTCTGTTAGTGGGAGTCCATTCTAGTGAAGGGTAGTTGTATATTGTTGCAGGTTAACGAAAGTTGACCTTGTGGTAGATAGCCCACTGTAAGTCATAAAATGATTATAAAATCAAGAAAAGCAATTTGAGTTGAAAAATAACATTTTTATATATACACATATCAATTAATGTTTTTTACAATTAAAATAATAATTTGAAGCATAGGTCTAACGGAGGTTAAAATGTTCTTGGCAAATAATAAGCTGAAAGAGAATTAATACTTAGGAATGTTGTTCATTTTGGTAATAGAAGGCTGACAAGGAGAATTTGATACTTAAAGTAGTGTGAAGGCATTTTGTATGTAAGGAATGTCTTTGATGTAGTCGCTTCTTAGATCAGTAAGTAGTTTTGAGACAGGGGAGAAGGAAAGAGGCAAGTGTAATAGCCACTTGACTTAGGTCAAGGGGATATTGATTACACTCTTCTCCTCAATTTCTTCCTGCTGGGGTCTGTCTGTATCCACTTTTTATATCTACTTTTTGGATCAAAGTAGCTCCTTTGAAATTTCACACTTGTATTTGATTCTGGGCTTCCCATTGGTTGATAAATAAAATTTGCATAAGCTCACAAAACATTTGATTAATTTTTATTTTTCAACTGGAACATCTGCGTGGATTCACCTGTGTACAGTCGACTTTTGTTCATTTGCTTTCTGGTCATTATAGAGCAAACATCCGGTCCCTCACTTTTGCTCGCTATCACCTCAAGATATAGCATTTTAGAAAATATTGCTAATTTTGATGAGTATACTTTTGTTGCATATCTACCAGTAATGGAATTTCCCTATCCTCTAAAATTCATGGTAACTAAAGAGTTGTCATGGGGAAACACACCTATTCCTCAGATAATGAACTCTCCCTCCTGTATTAATCAGAGTTAACAGAAAGTTAATGGGAGAAGTTCTTGAGAAGTTCTTTAGAGTTCTATTGAAGTTCAGGAGAACAACTAAGCAGTTGATGTTAGTTGGCAGTAAGCTGAATACTAAAGAGTCAGTTTGCAGTGGAAGATTACCAAATTCCTAACATTTTGGGTGTGTTAAGTCAATTAGCAACAGGCATAGCCACGATTATAACCTTCAGTGGAAAACTACTCCACAACAAGAGTAGAGTGATTATACTAACTAGCAGTTCACTAGCAATGTGTTTATTTCATGCAGTGTGCAAGTCTCGTATTTTTTTATATACTATTATTCCCAACCTCTATTCTGGTGATTACTCATGCAGTAACCTTTTAAGATTATAACAACCTTGCTTTTTTTTTTTTTAACTGATTTTAGAAAACAACTTTACCACAACTGGTGAAAATAATTTTCTTTCCTTCATTCCTTTTATCACAAATAACTTCAGATATCAGAAACTCAAGTTAATTTTGTCCAACTGACAGGTTCCAAGTTATAGATCTTTTGCAATATGCCAATGCACTTTTCTTGTTTGATTCTGCTTAGTATTGATCTTTGGCAATTGATTCTTTAAAACACAGAAAGTAAATAGCATTCCTTCTGATTAATTTCATCTTCAAGTAAATATAACTTTTTTTTTCTATTTCATGCACAATCAGGTGTTTTTTAGTATCATTTTTCTATAAATTGATTTGTTAAGTCTGTTGGTCATTTTACAAAGTTTAAAAAATCTACAATGATTTATTTTTAAGGAACACTAAAAAAGTTTAGTTGTTACAACATCTGAAACATTGTGAACATATTTCAAACCAAAAGCCTTTAAGTTCAAGTTTAAATTAAGTTTAAACTCTGGCTGCAGTATATGTAGCGCCCCGATAACACTAATGGTTATAAGAGACATGCTGATAAGTCCCTATGAACTCAAAGGCTTTTGGTTTGAAATTCTAAAGTTGCCAAACATTTGGTGAAAATGACTAGATTTTGGGTTTCTAACAACCAAGCTCAAATTGATTAAAGTATAATAATTTTTATATTTGTCTATATTTCTCAGATGAAGTATTGTAATTATTTACACTATATTGTCTGGAATGTTATCTTCATCTTTGGGGCCATACTCACAATGTTTTAGCTGTTGTACACTCTGAACCTTTCACCATACACTTGGGTAAAAGTGTTAGTTGAATCCAGTGACTTTACCCAAAGAGTTCTGAGTTGAATACCTGGCTACAGCAGGTAAACAAAAAACTTGAGTTAAAGGGAGATAACTGATACTGAGACATCTGGAGAAGGCATAGCTCATGGAACTAGAACAACAAACCCCCAAAAAATGAAATGAAGGGTTTAATTCAAAATTCCAATCACCTAAAGAATGCGAGAGTAGTCAGGAGCCAAAATGTCATAAATATGGAAACAAAGATGAGAACAACACTCCGGACAATATCTACAGTGTAAATAATTACAATACTGCATCTTAGAAATATAAAAAAATATAGAAATTATGTTCCACAAAGTAGCAGTTCTTGGGAAATAGACTTTGAAATGGAATGCACTTCTTTAAAAAAGAATACATAGGAAATGAGGCTATTACAATTCTGTAAATGCAGCCAGGAAGAACTTGGCTGTAAAGATTTGAGCTGGTGGCACCAAAGAATGGGGCACTTTAGAACATTTGCCATCAAAATAGAGAAAAAGTAGTGGTAAGGGTTGCATAATATAAGACACGTAGAATGGTATTAATTCCAAAAAAGGCAGGAAATAACGAAATTACATTTACAAACTAAAACAATTTATTTACATATATTACATAGAAGGTTTACAATAAAACTGGGTAGGGGTTTAAAACTTCTTAAGTTCTGCTAAGTACAATTTAAACAAAAGAGACTCAACTGATAGTCATCAATATTAGATAAAGTAGATGGGTGAAGTGAAAAATCTACTTTAGTTAAGGGGTGACGCAAGAAATTAGATACATGTCATGCGGACACTGAAAATGAATTGCTTACTGCTAACAATAAAAATATTTCTAAATTACTATTATAGTTTGGTCAACAAAATCAATATAAAGAAGAAGCAGTATTTACCGATGATCATTTCTTTCAGCCAAACATTCATTTTGAATCTTGACCAGCTGGAGTTGACCTCAATTTGCATTCTGCTGTGGGTTCGGGCAACAACAACTGAAAGCAACTGACTAATCTATTCTGACTCCTGTTTATATATATGTTGTTTTTTGAATGCTTTAGAACCCTGTAGAAATTTCTAGAGACTTCTGGAAAGTTCCACACAACACTTTTCCTCTATTATTACTAAATCTAAGGGGTTTGGTGATTGGGAACTTTTTTCGGATGGCAAAAAGGAACCTAATATCTATAGATTTAATTAATAGATTTAATGCAGCATTTAGATTTTGTATTTACTAGTTCATTGTGTAAAAAGTATAACAGGATCTTGTGACAGTAGCAATAGTCTGGCAATGCTTCAGCTATAGGAAAGGAGCTATAGTTTGAAATATAAATCATTCCCCCTACAAGGGCACATTAACTATTTTGAATGCTGTCAATGCTTGAAAGTAGCAAGGATAATACAGCTTCAGGACAAAGTAGATGTATTGATTTGTAAGAACTGATTTTGATGTATATGAATGGACAGTCCTCACTTTTCATAATTTTTAGAAACACTGAACAAAGGTTAAATTAAAAACGATCTTTGGAGGTCAAAGCACAGAAAAGCTAAAAGGTACATAAAGAAGGGAATCTGATATTATTATGTAAAATATTCAGGTTTATATTGATGCCTTTTACTATTGTTTCATCATAATTTCTAATATTAAAATAGTAATATACTAGTAATATTTCTAATATTTAACTATCAATTTCTAATAATTTCTGTTATTATCAATTTTAATTTAAATACAAATTTTAGCTGACATAGGCACAGCTTTCCTTAAAAAATACATTAAATCTACAGTTTTTAAACATAGCACCTTATGGCTTCAAGTCCACGACTAGTAGTGTCATCAGCCTCCATAACAGTTGAATCTTTCTATTGGTCATATTTTTATTCTAGTCAATTATTTTTAACTGTCAAATATTTCTTACATTCCAACCTTTATTCTGGAAAAGAAACTTAACAGTAGAAATAGACAGTTAAAGTTTCTCTGGCGCATTAGGAAGAAAGAAGACTTATTAAATTTAATACTCACAGGATGTATTGAAGATAGGAGGGAGAAACTTAATGAAGTTGTTACTTGCAGAATAGGGACTCAGTTAAGTGCCATACGTGATACATGCTTGGGCGATCATGTCTTGAAAGAGACATGACTGACTGGGCAGAAGATTATCCCGCAGTAGGTTGCCATTGCTTTCTGTGGTAGACTGGTTGCCGACCAAGGCTATAGAACCCAATCTGTCCTGCTATTTAACCCATAACTGGAAGGAAGAGATGGATTAATACCTTTCCCAAGGGTATTTGCACGTAGGGATTAAGAGAGATAAAAAAAGACAAAATATATTAATAGCTGCAAAGAAAATTGTGGAGAACCATTGGAGATAGAAGAAGAAAAAAAATTCAATCTCCAAAGATTTTTGATATTTATGCACAGATCATCTTGTCAGTGAAACGTCAATGTATTTTCTTTTAACAACAATTTAAACAATTTACTAGTCTGAGTATTTTTATATGAAAAAAAAAAACATGAATATATTTTTCTAAATAATTTCCTTAAATATATATGTGTGTGTGTGTGTGTGTGTGTATATGTAAGAACAGAGCACACACCACTTACTTTCTAGCTAGGTTTCAACCATGCCGGTCTCATCAGGGAAATTACTTTGTTTGAAGAGATTGACATAGTCAAATCTGGGTAGTAAGAAAGTGATGTGTCCTGTTCTTTGATATATTGTTAGCCCTGCATATTTAGTTCATTTGTTTTGATTGTGCATTGAGCACTTTTTTTGATGTACTGTCTGCTTATCCAACCAGCAACTATTTTATTTGTTTTATATATATATATATATATATATATATAGATAGATAGATAGATCGATAGATAAGATATATCAAAAATACCTTTACAAACTTTTGGCAAAGATTCTACAAACCAAAATAAGGACAAAAGTCCATATAAACATGTCTCACATGGGTTAAATAACAGGGTAGACTGGTCTCACTTACCTTGAGGGACGAATCAGTATATTGATTTTCTAAGTCCTGCTTAGCTGTAGCACAAGGCCAAAAGTATGGGGTACCCAGTGAGAATCAAACTCACTACTCAGTTGTAACAGCTTCTAGCGAGACAAACTTGCTAACCATTACACCATGTTGGGGTGCCCAAGGTGGGAATCAGTATAAGAGAAAGAAAACCCTGAATTCAAAAACAGCCTGAAGAGGGTTTTTCTTAGTCAGGGTAACTTGTCTCACACACTCCACAGCTGGGTATTTGTGCAAAAGTGAATGTAACAAACATGGAAACAATTGAAGCTTAGCTTGTTGACATGTTGTGCAATCAAGCAACCAATAAGTAGCAGTGATTAATTCATCTTGAAAAATGGGTTGATTGATTTTATGAAATATAAACCCTTACTAAGGTTATCTGATGTTGGATTTTGTATGTGACACTCAGTAAAGACTGAACCCACCACTCTGTCATGATGGTCAACTAGACAAGCCTCACTATGTCACTATAGCATGCATGGCCAGTCTTAGAATTCCTACATATAACCCTAACCCTAATATACCAAACCTGAATTTGATAATTAAAACAATTTACACAAACATAGTCGCAGTGCATTACAAGAATGACTAGTAGAGAACTTAGGTTAGTAACAAAACAGGAGCAAATTAGACAGAAAAGATACGAACCAAAGGAATAAAAATAAAAAATAAAAAATTAAAAAAATACAGCAAAATAAGAACACACTGACTGACAGAAAAAAGTTAAGAAAATTTCAAAAATTATCTTCATTTTGTTTTCTCATTTCAGTTCATGGAAAGTTTAAGCCGCCTCTAAGTAAGCAGTAACAGATAGTGGTGTGAGGGCAGAATACATTGGAGTTGGAGGGGGGGAACACCTCAAAGACATGTGTCCAGTTAGCAAGGGAGGAAGAGAGAACAAAAAAAAACAAACAAACAAACAAACATAGCCGGTGCTGCGTTTCCTTCACAAACATACGAGGTATTCGCAGTAACTTTATTAGTGTAGAATCTTTCCTTCTAACTAACTCACCCGATATCTTAGCTATATGTGAGACTAACCTTGACCCTTCTATCCCCTCTTTAGAGCTGTTCGTTCCTGGTTACCTTCCCTTCTTCAGGAAGGACTCCAATGTCCATATGCATGGGCTTGGTGTATATGTCAGCGAACAACTTCCCCTAGCCAGGGTCACATCTCTTGAATCCCTTGATCATTCCTTCATGTGCTTCAGCCTCTCACTTCTGAGCTCAGTTAACTATCTCTTCTTCCTCTACCGCTCCCCCTCCTCCTCTGACTGTATGGTACTTGATTGCATTTCTACTAATATCGACAGGGCCATTTCTTCTCACCCATCTGCCCATATATTTGTGTTTGGTGATTTTAACACCCACCACACCAAGTGGCTTGAAAACTCAGCCACCGACCTTGCTGGGATCCGCACCATGTATTTTTCAATAACCCAAGCTCTAACGCAAGTGGTGGACTTCCCCACACGTTTCTCTAAAAACCCTAATGGAAGGGACTCTTTACTCGACCTTTGCTTTACATCCATCCCAGACTCCTGCACTACCAGGCAACTCTGCCCCCTCAGAAACTCTGACCATGCCATAGTCTCCGTCAACATCTCAATCCGCACTAACTCTACCCAAGAAAATCAGACCAGCAGAATATCATACTGCTACCAAAGAGCCGACTGGGACTCATTCAGGGACTTCCTCTGCGACGTCCCCTGGAACAACATCTTCGATCTTCCTGTCGAAGACTGTGCCTCCGAGGTCTCCTCTTGGGTTAAGGCTGGCATCGATGCTTTTATCCCAGCCAGGAAATTCCAACTAAAACCAAATTCGTCCCCCTGGTTCTCACTCACTTGCTCGGCCGCCATTGCCCACCGGAACCATTTCTTCCAGCTCTATCAAAGCTGCTCGTTGAACCAAAACAGGCGCCTTTTCGCCTCAGCACGGAACAAGTGTAAAAAAGTACTGAACGAAGCTAAGAGGGCGTTTGCTACCAGAATTAGGCAACGCATAGCATCCTCTAAGTTTGGTTCCAAAGATTACTGGTGTCTCTGCAAAAGTGTGCTCAGCAGGAACAAGACTTCAATACCCCCACTAATCAATGAGTTTGAAGTTCTCACCTACCCTGCGGACAAGGCTGAATGCTTTGCCCGTAGATTCTCAACCAATTCAACACTGGACTCGTTAGGAATACCTACACCAGACTTCCCACCCAGAACTAAGGCTCATCTAAATAACGTCCACATTACACCCTCGCTGGTCGCCAAGATAATTGCACAACTTGACCCACACAAAGCGAGCGCCGGTGACAGAATCCCAGTCATTATAATGAAGAAATGTGCCCCAGAACTCTCCTCTGTCCTCTCTAAACTCTATAACCTCTGCCTATCTGCTTCCTGCTTTCCTGCCTGTTGGAAGTCCTCCTGTGTAGTTCCAATATTTAAGAATTCTGGCGAACCCTCAGACCCCGCAATTACCATCCTATTAGTCTCCTACTGATCTTTGGCAAAGTTTTTGAAGCCATTATCAACGCCGAGGTGATTCAGCATCTCACGGCCAACGGGCTTCTCTCTGACAAACAGTACAGGTTTCGCTTCTCCAGGTCTACTGCTGATATGCTAACGACCATTACCGAATACATATACCAGGCACTTGACAAGAATGGTGAAGCCCGAACCGTTGCATTGGATATCTCCAAAGCGTTCGACAGGGTCTGGCATGCTGGCCTCTTGTGCAAACTGCGGAGCTATGGGATAACTAGACATCTGTTTGACCTCATCCAGTCTTTCCTCTCTAACTGCACATTGAAGGTGGTATTAAATGGGCATACCTCCCAAAACTACCATACAAACGTGGGCGTCCCTCAAGGTTCTATCCTAGGTCCCACGCTCTTTCTGATCTACATTAATGATCTCTCCGACACCATTAAATCCCAAGTTGGCATGTATGCCGATGACACAACAATCTATTCTCGCATCAATCAAAAACCAGGTCTGGATGACAAAGTGAACCTCGCTGCCGTACTTGAAAGGGACCTCCAATCCGTAGTGGCCTGTGGTAGGAAATGGCTGGGAAATTTCAATGCCTCTAAAACGAAGCTGTTATCAACTAACCACCATAGACAATCGCATCTACCTCCCATTAGCATGGGACAGGCTAGCCTGCCAGTGAGTAAAATACTACGCCTCCTTGGTCTTACCCTTTCGGCAGACCTCAAATGGAATGACTATATTGAATCCATTGCCAAATCTGCTGCTATGAAAGTCGGCTCTCTGTGCAGGGCCCGGAAGTTTTTCCCACCTGAATCTATTCTGCACATATACAAATTTACCATCCACCCGTATATAGGATATTGCTGCCATATCTGGTCGGGTGCCCCTGCTGCTCTCCTTGGGCTTCTTGACAAAATACAAAGGAGGATCTGTAACGTGGTTGATACTGACTTGGCAGACCGGCTGCACCCACTCTCTCACCGGCGTGATGTGGCTTCCCTGTGCTTCTTCTACAAGTACTTTCATGGCTTCTGCTCCGATGAGCTTAGATCACTGGTGCCGCCTAAGCATGAATTTACACGAGATACTAGATTAGCAACTAGGTCCCACCCTTTTACAGTTAAACAAAAAAGATGTAACCTTAAATTCTACTCCAACAGCTTCTTTTCTCGTGCTTCCCGCCTGTGGAACTCCCTTCCACAAGTCTGCTTTCCCGACAGCTACAATCTCCAGGTGTTTAAATGTAGGGTCAATAGATACCTCCTATCACACTAACTCCCAATTATTCTCAGAACACTCTCATCTACCCAACCCTCATTCTCTGTATCCTTACCCGCCTATCACCCACCCTCTGACATTCTTATATTTAATCATCCTTTCTCCACTCTATGTAGCCCCCTGTGCAGTAGTGGCAGTGACATGCCTTGCTCGGGGTGAAACGCTTATAAAAAAAAAATCTACTAAGCCATGTTAGTTGATGTTTTGACATAACCCTTGCTTAGGTTATTTAATGTCAAAAATGGTCAGAATCAGTAATGAATAGTCATAGTTAACCAGAATAGCCTCACTATGATTGAATGCCAAAGTGCCCATTAAGGTACATCCATTGATTTTATGACAAATCTAATTGTGCTGATTACTTTTGTTGTCAATTCTCAAAGACAAAGAAAATATACAGATCACTTTCATATATTCGAGTTTTATTAAAATTTTAGTAATTACTTTTTAAAAGATATTGCCAAGGAGTAATGATTGTGAAAATAAAGGTAGTGTCAAAGGAAAAACTGTTCATTTGACACACTATTTTTATGGACACAAAGTTTAAAGATCACTAAAAAGAACACTTTCTGATCCAAAGCAAAAAAACATCTATAGATAAGTTACTGAAATCTTCCAGATAAAGCACTGGCATCATTATTATTTGATATGAGAAAGGCTCATTCTTGAATTTCTGTCAATGTTGCTTATTTAATGGCTACAGAATGTAAAAATGAGCTGTGAGTTATAGCAAAAGCAGTAAAAATGAAATGAAAGACTCATTAAAATTTGATAATAACTCAAGATAAATCTTACCTCAAAGAGGAAACAGGAACTAATTTTATGCTTCTGTGAGAAACAAACCAATAAAAATAATACCTTGCTCAGAAAACACATCATGTAAAGTTCTTTTATTCTCACTCAAGCTGATTAAGCACAAACACGACCATTCACAAACATTTAGACATGATCCCAGCCTTTCAACGAACACCCTGCCTTGACAATAATTCTAACACTCTGAAAATTTGCCTGCAAATGCATTATGAAAATTTGTAGATGCTGATCTCATTACTATTCATTTAGGAATAGATGAGTATATGCAGATGGTATCTACTTGGCATCTTGTTGACCAGAACATTATACCTCAATTCAGTTTTGTCAGCCATTGTCATTCTTAATCATCAGGTTGAAACTGAGAACCATTTCCACTCACACATGACATGTCGATGCTGTGAAACATTGCATCTCAAACAGATATTTGTATGGTAATTCATTCTCAAATGCCATCATACTGATGGATAAAAATGGTGAAAAAAATAGATTTATTTCTTCTGAGCTGGAATGAAGTAAAGCATAAAGATAATTTGCACTTGGTCAAAATAGGTCCAGTTACAAATGAAGGGATAATTCCTGAGATGAAACTCATTCATGCGCACACAGCTTGGAGGTCGAATCATATAAGATTGGAATGTAAGAAATGCTTAATGGCTATAAAATAATTGATTAAGATAAATATAAAGATTAAACTGTCATGGCAGCTGATGTTTGTGACCTGAGCCTGAAGTCATAAGATGTGACCAGCATTTCAGGGAAAGCTGTGAGTATATCAGCTAAAAAATGTATTTAAATTAAAATGGATGATAATATAAACCCGAATCTTTCCTATAATAATGGCAGATTCCCTTTACTATGCGCCTTTACATTTTTAACTGTTGTGCACTTTGACCTCCAAAGATCATTTTTAATTTAACCTTTATTCAATGTTTTCAACAATTAAGAAAAAAGAAAAAAAAAGAAAAAATGACTTCCCATTCAAATATGTCAAAATCAGTTATTAGATATCAATGTACCTTAAACTATCTTGGCCAGCTCTTCATAATTCTCACTATGTTCAACACTGAAAGCATTTAAAATGGTTCATGTGGCCTTGATGGATGGGGTGATTTATATTTCAAAAATATAGTTCTTTTCACACAGATGTAGCATTGCCAGACTATTGCTATTTTATCTCTACTTCTATAGTAAATGTTCCAATGAGTGCCATTCTATAGTGCCTCCAGCTCAAAATCTTTACACGCAAGTTCTTACTTGCTACATCCACAGAATTGTATCAGCCTCATTCCCTAAGTTTTTTTAGGGGTGGGGAGAGAAGTTCATTCCACTTCAAAAAATTCTTCTCAAGAACCCCTACTTTATGGAATGAATTTTCACATGTCTACTTCCCTGAACATGACAATCATAACCTTTTCATGTCTAGAGTCGTTATGTATCTGCCATATTCTAGTGATCTTTACTTCTGATTTCCTCCTCTTATTTTCATATCATACACTTCATTCAGTAACTCCTCCACCTTGAATGGCTCTTGAACCTTGTACTGAATGAATTTTAGCAAAAAAATATTGTAACATAAGTTATTCAGTCAGTTAAGTGCCACACATGATACATGCTTTGGGTGATCATGTCTTAAAAGAGACATAACTGACTGAGCAGAAAATTAGTAGGTTGCCATTTCTTTCTGTGGTAGACTGGTTGTCAGCCAAGGCTATAGAACCTAATTTGTTTGATTATTTAACCCATAACTGAGAGGAAGATATGGATTAAGGGTATTTGTGCCTAAGTGAATGCAAGGAATTCAACTGTAATTTGAACTTGGCACCCCGATTTGTCATTTTGAGTTGATATCCACTGCACCACAACGCACGGGAATGTAGGTCAGTGGTAGATCGTTTGCTTTGCATGTGAAAGGCCCTGGGTTTGATCCCCAGCATCTCCAATTCTCTTTTTAGGATGTACATTGTGATGCAGTGGATATCAATTTGGAACAACAAATCAGGGAGCCAAGTTTGAGTTCCAGTTGAATTCTTTACATCCACTTATGCACAAATACCTTTGGGAATGGTATTAATCCATCTCTTCCCTCCAGTTATGGGTTAAATAATAGGACAGATTGGATTCTATAGCTTTGGCTGGCAACCAGTCTACCGCAGAAAGCAATGGCAACCTAATGTGGGATAATTTTCTGCCCAGTCAGTCATGTCTCGAAAAAGAGACATGATCACCCAAAGCGTGTATCATGTATGACACTTAACTGATTAATAAGTTAGTTGTAAAAAGAATAATTTTCCTTTTCATTTTTGCCTTTCATTCGCCATAGTTCCAATAGGTAAAAAAAAAACTCAAAATACTGGCTCTTCACATTCTTAAAATTAGTTCTTAGAAATCCCCTTATCTACTTCCCTGATCATTACAATCATAACCTGTTCATGTCTAGAGTCGTTATGTATCTGTCATATTCTAATAATCTTTACTTTTATGTTCATTTCACTCACCTCATTGAGTAACCCTTTACCTAGGGTGGATTTTATATCTTGCATTGGGTCAACTTGGGTAAAAAATATGATTATAACATACTAGCAGTATAGCCCAGCGTCGCTCGGGTGTAATGAAAGCTTTAAAACTAATCCATGGTCTTGGAGCTCAGACTCTTTAGACGTTGGCATGAAAGACTAAAAAGCAATAGTTGTTTCCAGTTAAAGGGAATCCGTAGACTGAAAGAAAAATGAATGGATGCAAGTCAAATTTTGGATGTCAGTCAAATATCGATATCAAATTTTCTGCACTATTGTAAGAACTACAACCTTGAAACTTCTGAATATCATTTCTTATGTCTTTGTCTATGAGTGTATCAAATTTGATAAAAATTGGACTACTCCTTCTATAACCCAATTTTTTTTATTATCGATTTTCGATATTTATCAGGGGTACCTCAAAACAAAACCTAGCTAAGAACACTTGCAGATGCTTATAGTACAACTGTGTCAATTTTCAAGAAAATCGGTTCAGCCGTTTCAGAGTCTATAGGTAACGAACACACACACATACACACAAAGTTCCATTTATAAATAAGTTTAGATTTTAAGAAATAACCATTATAACATATTCAAACAAAATGTAATAGTAAAAATTACTGAATTAAGGCATCACACATTTTCGTTTGATGATGTTTCCACAACAACAAAAATTCTTTTCTATGTAATTGCAAAATGGGTAAATAAATATTAACTCACTTTAGATTCAGAACATTAAAAATAAAATTCTAATTAGAAACAATTGTGAAAACCTCACCATAAATCAGTGCCTGATACCCTTTGCCTGATAATACAATAGTGCTATGAAAAAAAACATTAGCCATATACTTATAAAAGCCACCCTATCCAACAGATAAAAATATCAACAAGTTGCTATTCTTGAATAAATAATACAAAAATTGTTGTATATACAAATACAAGAGTGACAATATCAAATATAATCTCCGAAGGTTATGCATCTGTGACTGGCGCCAATGGTTCATTTATCTTTGTCATCTATTTCTTTAGCTGTCTGGGACAAGATAGCATTACTCAGTAATAATCCATATGAGAAAATACTGAGAGTGTCCAGTCCGGGGTCCTTTACACCACATATCAATTCTATAGGCTGGCTTAACTTAGCAAACATTGACAAATGCAATTCACATTTCTATTCTGATTAATAATGGGACTCGTCTCCCATTCTGAGGTATTGATCCATGAAGTCCTACTGAATTCAATAAAAATAGACTCTATAATACACAATATTGGTTCAGGATCTTCAATCAACATTTGTGTTGCTTTAACAGCTTCAAGTCTCCCAACTCTGACACCTTATCACTGAAAAATGTATTTCTGATTAAGCTAATGATGCAAAAATGGTAAAACAGTAATTCTGGAATCTACTTTCAGTGGAAGATGATTCTGGAAATTGTTTCTGGAGGAGAAGGATAATGTGCAATATATTGTGATAACTTGCCAGGATATTCTTGGTATTTATTTACCAGAAACTTTGAAATAAAATGAACTGATCAAGTGTATAAAATAAATTATCCTATTTGTTTGATTTCGAGTGAGTCCTTTAATACTCAGTTTAGTAAAATATTTGTTTATGTGGATCTTGGTCAAAGTCAGGAGAAAGTTCATTTCCCCTGCTATTTAACATTTCAGAAGTCATAACATGATAGTCAGAGTCATCTTAAAAATAAATCAGCATCTATCTACTGTGTTTTCTCGGCCCTAAGAAGGGCAGAAAATATTATTAGCAGATGACCTTTTAACTACTTCATGTGTTATGGATGGCTTATTTCTCTGGCAGCTGCATTACTTGTTTTATGGTTTCTATTGCCATCCCTCCTCCTTGTCTAGCTCAGAGCTGTTAGCTTACATCATTTTGGGCCAGGCTCCCAGTCACTGGTGTGAACGTTGGTGTTGGCTAACATCAAAAGTCTCTCATGTTATTTTTTTTGATTGGTAAAAATTATTTTATTTTTTGGTACTTCTTTTTTTTATTTTTGTATATAGCAGAATTATGCATGAAGCCTTCCTGATTTTTGGTAGTTTCACAAATTAGTAAACTCTGGTAAGGTAAATTTCTGCTGTTTTGTTGGTTGTCTTTTCATCTTCTGTTTATTTTTGGGTTGCTTTCTGATTAGATCAGAAAGAAGGGAATAAAAGTTTGCAGAGAGACAGAAAGAAAGAGTTTTAAAAGAAAGTTTAAATGTCTTATTTTAATTATATATATTTTATTTTTATTAGGGCTTACTACAATATAACAAGAGTTATTACATCTTTTGAATATTTAGAATTTTACAATAGATATACTGTATAAGCAGTCTGTCTTCCAAGAGATTATTAAAATAAGCAACAGTGAATCAATACCAAAAGTGTTTCTGATATTTCCATGTGAATAAGTGCATTGGTAAACTACTGAGCCTTACTTAATGCATTAAAAAATACTACTAGTGACAAGAACAAAAATCCTAATTTGATTTGCCACATAATTTTAATAATCAGTTTGGTGTTCTTTCTTTTTAAGATTGAATACATGTTTGAAAACTCTTCTTAACTCTTCATAATAATTCTACACAAGGTAAGGCAAGTCATAAACATTATAATGAAGTAGGAAAGGTATCATCTATTATAATATGGAGGAGGGGGTCAGGCAACATCCATTATAATACAAGGAAGGGTAGGTAGCAACTTTAATGTCTAAATTTGAAACATAGCTTTAAATTCTAGCCTCATTTTCCAACAGTTGATGGTTAAGATTCTCTTATAAAAAACATATCTAAGAATTGTTCTGTATGTATTTTCATAATTGTTATTGCTATGATTCTTGATATTATATTCCCTTTTTTAAATTCTATTTTACTTCTGGGTGTAGGTAGTTGTTTAGATTTGTTCATTCAGTCTATTTGGTGATATAGTAATCTTGAGTTCAATCCTCAGGTTAGATAGTAAAGTACTAAGGCTCCAAAACATTATAAAAATAAGGCCTATCTTTGTCTAAAATGTTGGAAAGTGTTTAAAATGAGAGAAGGGCACCAACAAGAGAAAGTATCCAACACAAAAAAGGTATTAAAAAAAAATAAAACTTTAACCTGTAGAAAGGATATAGTATATGCTGATTGCATCTCTTGCTGAGGGGTAAAGGAAGGCATATACCAGATGGATACTTGTAGACTTGAGTCTGGACAATTAATAGCTCCATATCAGCACAAGTCTAAACATAACCTATGTAGATCAACCAGCACAAGAATTAACATACTATCTCTAACAGTTTTTGTTTGAACACCTTGACATTCTGTAATGATTAGCAAGCTTGTCTTGCTAGAATCATTCCAATTGAGTAATGAGTTAAATCTTACTTTTGGTCTTGTGCCACATCTAATCTGTACTTTTTGGCACCTAGAACAATTCCAAGTGAGTAGTGAGTTCATTCCTCACTGGATACTTCCCCATACTTTTGGCCTTGTGCCACATCTAAGCTATGTTTGGAAAAAAAAATCACTATAACAGTTCATGTTAAGATCTCTGAAGTTCATTAAAATATAAATAACTCTTTTTTTTTTTTTTAATCATTTCACCCCAAGAAAGGCATTCCACTGCCACTATTGTACATGGGGTTACATAGGGGAAGGTGGAGAGAAAGAGTGGTTAAATATAGGAAACGTCAGAAGGAGGGCAATAAATGGGTAAGGATACTGAGGATGAGGTTAGGGTAGATGAGAAGAGTGTTTGAAAGAATGGGTGTGAGTTTGTGTCTTAGGAGGTGTCTATTGATCTTACATTTAAACTCCTGGAGATTGTAGCCATCGGGGAAGCAATCATGTGGAAGGAAATTCCATAGTCAAGAAGTGTGAGAAAAGAAACTGTTGGAGTAGAAGTTGTGGTTGCATTTTATCGGTTTCACTGTAAAAGGGTGGGATCTAGTTGCTAATCTAGTATCTCATGCAAATTCGTACCTAGGGGGCACCAGTTCATCGGAGCAGAAACCGTCAAAGTATTTATAGAAGAGACACAGAGAAGCCACGTCACACTGGTGAGAGAGAGACTGCAGGCGGTCTGCCAAGTCGGTATTGATCACATTACAGACCCTCCACTGTACCTTGTCGAGAACCCGAGGAGAATAGCAGGGGCACCCGACCAGATATGGCAGCAGTATTCAATGCACGGGCAGATGGTAGATTTATATATGTGCAGGATAGATTCAGACAGGAAAAACATCCGGGCCCTGCACAGAGAACGGACTTTCATAGCAGCAGATTTAGCAATGGATTTGATATAGTCATTCCACTTGAGGTCCGCTAAGAGAGTGAGGCCAAGGAGGTGTAGTGTTTTACTCTCTGGGAGGCAAGCCTGGTCCATTGCTGATATCTTTATAGTTGTTAGCAAAAAAACAGTATTAGCTAACTATCATGTCAATCAAACTCAAGCAGTTACAGAAATGTAACTGTCTCTGTAGTGGAAAAACTGATGATGGAAAGTGTGACATGGAAATCTAAATTCATATAGGAGTAGCAAAAGATGCCTTTCAATAAGTAAGCAAATTATTAAGATTTGTGAAACTCTTCCGAGGAACAAAGAAAAGAATGCTGAATTGATGGGTAATAATTTCCTACATGGCAGTGAATGCTGGAAAATCTCCTTACAGTTTAAGATGAGACTTCAAGTAGCAAAAATGTGATGTTATCACAAAATAATGAGAAGACCATGACATGTGAGCAATGAGGAAGATTTTGGGACAATAGGAGCTACAAGGAAACATACAATCAAAAAGAGATAGCTGAATTTCCTGTGATGCTTAATAAAAAAAAAAAGACTTAGAGAATCTAACACTCACAGGGCATACAGACCTCAAGTGAAAAACAAACTATCCATCACTAAGATGCTGGGTTAGTTGGTTGATTTTGTTTAGTGACATATCAACACCTCTATGTATTATTTAATAACAAAATCTAAATATTTTGAACACAATTGCAAGCCTTCAACTATGAAAAAAATATATTGCTGGTTATTTTAATATAAATAGTTAATGGTTAGATTTGTTGGTTGGTTGTTTTAGTCTAGTGACATATCAACACTTCTATTGGTTATTTTATGCCAAAATCTAAGGATCTTCTACATAATTTGATACTTTCAACTAGATAAATCTTTTTTCATAATTTTATACTTTCAAAGTAAAGATAAGTTTCTTATATATATAGTTTGCAGATCATAAAATATATGATTGTTAATTTTACTATAAAAATATATTTTTATATTTTTTTAACATTGCATTGTCATTTTGCTATAAAATTGTATTGTTTTTCATTTTATTGTAAAAATATACTGTTGATTTTTGAATCGGGGTAGACCTGGGAACAGCATCATTTAAGAGGTGGCTCCATGCTCCTAAAAACCTCCAATCTCATGATCAGAGACCTTGCTGCTGGATGTAGTTCATCTTATTAATATAGAACAACAATGTTTCATCTCAGAAACTCAACCATTTGTCCAAAACAGAATTTGTTTTACTTTTGTTCACTAAATATAAGGCCCCAGAGCCACTCAATATGGTGGGGGGGGGGGTTACTGACTGTGATTGTTGTTTACAGAATAAAGGAGGAGGAAATAAGAAGTGCATATTATGAAGATATGTCGGATAGATATTAATTGAACCCTAGACCTGAAAAGGTTATGATTGTATTGGCCGGGGAAGCATTCTCTTGGATGTCTTTTCTACAAATTAATAGTTCTAGAAAAGAAACTAAGTTTAACTTACTTCTTATCAAAAGAATATGAGGTAATGGAGATGATTTGATGCCAGGAATATGGTATGGTGGTTCATATCTGTGAATGTCTTAGCTTGTGAAACTAAGGAATGCAATTCATTTGAACATTTTTTTAATTAGTATCACCCCAAGCAATGGAGTAAAGCCACTAAAATAAAAGGTGTGGAAGAATTAGAAACAGAAACATTAATAATGAGCAAAAAGAGAAAAGAGTATTCAGTAGAACATCATAAAGTGATTTACATTGCATTTAAATTTTTGCATACATTTTCTGGAAAGCATGGAGCCAAGGGAATTCCACAAATGAGAAGTGCAAAAAAGAAGAATCTGTTAGGATTTATGGCTACATCTAGCCAGATCAAGTGTAAATTGATGGGACCTCAATGCCAGTCCAGTATTAAACTTAAATTCTAGGTACCAAATCAAAGAGCTCATCCAATCAATTACTATGAAAGGATTTATAAAAAATGCAGAGAGAGGCAAACTTGAAACATTTGGCAAGTGACTGAAGCCAGACCAACAGATCAGGACCAATAATACTGTTGATTTTTCTTAGGATCTTATCAAGGAGCACAAGGAAAATAGCAGGAGCATAGAACCATATGTGACAGCAATATTCTCATTTTGGTGTAGTAATAGCAATGGAATGCCGAGAGGCTAGTAATGTTTTGTTTATAAAATAGGATTTGCAAAGTGAAAAATAATTATTTCTGATTTCATAAAGTAATTCTTATTTCTGGATTTCTATGTAAAAAATCTTTGAGGTAAATACTTGTATTCTAAAAATAAATGCAATTGTAGCAAAGATTGTGTTTTTCAATAAAAAAAAAAAATTGGTTGACCAGTACATTTCTGAAGGATAAAGCTTTTAAAGTAAGCAGTCTTTATGATTAAAGTGCTCAACATCATAAGATAGAGCATTAACAAGAACAATAAACCATTTTCACAGATATGGTATGCATATGTTTTTTTTTCTTTTGTTTTCCTTTTTATGAATGATTTATAGTGAAATAAGGCTTTGATCATTTCCACTGACAAATAACAGGGTATGTGCGCATAGAATAATAGTTATCAGTGTTGAAAGTTGGATCAACATTCAGATTTCAAATTCCAGCTAAGATTGTTGCATTCACTTTCACACAAATACCCTTGGGAAAAGTATGAATCTAGTTCTTTTCACCGCAGGTAGTTATAATTATTAGGACAGACTGAATACGGTAACCTTGATTTGAAAGGTATCTAGAATAAGGGCAACTCTGAATCTTAAACTGGTTGTGTTTAAAGAATGGCAACTCCATCCAATAAAGTTGACTTGTTACAAAAAACACAGCATCAATGTCAAATAGATAAGGTTATGTCTGTATACTTACCAAAAATTATGGGAGTAAGAAGAGAAAAATCTAAACTTATTTGTAAATGGAACTTTGTCTGTGTCTGTTACCTATAGACACCGAAATGGCTGAACCGATTTTCTTGAAAATTTACACAGTTGTACAATAAGCGTCTGCAAGTTTTCTTAGCTAGGTTTTGTGTTTAGGTACTCTCGATAAATAGCAAAAATTGATAATAAAAAATCGGGTTATAGAAGGAGTGGTCTGATTTTAATCAAATTTGATACACTCATAGACAAAGACATAAGAAACGATATTCAGAAGTTTCAAGGTTGCAGTTCTTACAATAGTGCAGAAAATCGATTATATATATATATATATAAAAGGCAAGATGTTTGTGTGTATATCTGCTTATCTGTATGTATGTTCTTTATACAAATCTACAATGTTTATCCAATTCTCATCAAACTTCACACAAATATTCTTTAGGCTGAGTCTGAGTTCCAGGACCATGGATTAGTTTTAAAGCTTTCATTACACCTGAGCAACGCCGGGCTATACTGCTAGTTTGACAAAAAAACAACATCTTAAATACTTTTGGTTAGGGTGGTATGTCTATCAAATATTAACCAGTATCCTAAGGCAAGCTCAGCATTGACAGAAACATCACAGACAGTAAATTGCAGAGGCTTGCTCAATTTTAATTTTAGTTCAAGGATATACCTCAAAACCATGGGTCATCAACTCTTTCTGAGCAGAGAGCTCAAATCTGATGAGAGGTGTCAGAAAAATGAGCGTAGTGAAAACTGGTTTGTGGAGATCAAGTATTCACAGTGATGTTGCTTTATGATCCTTCAAGATCAGCTCTTCCTATGACTGTGAAACAGAATTCGCAATGTGTAGATTGTTCACCAACCAAAAGGAAATGTAAGCTCAGTTAAAATTTTAATGTGATATATTAAGATTGATTGATTAATGGATGTATATGTTTTACATGGTTTATCAACCTTTTGTAGGTTATTTAAAGCTGAAAAATATGTGGGATTGTAAGAACATTTTTTTTTTTGTGAATGAATATTGCATTAACATTTTTTTGGAAAAAAAGAAAGATTTTTATCCCTACAATATTATTTTATTATAGCTTATGGCTATATCATTTGAAACATTGGGTCTGGTATGATCCCTGAAGTTAAGCAATGTTGTGCCTGATCAATATGGGTGACTGCTTGGGAATACCAGGTGCTGTAAATTTGGATATGCAAGTGGTTTGATAGATAATGTCATTGGAGTTGTTAATTGGAGAGCCAAGTTCCAATTCCTATTGGGAACATTAGCTTCACTTATGCATAAATACTCTTGGAAAATGTACAAAACTTCTCCCGACAGTTAAATAACCCATAGTTGTAGGGAGAAGTTGAAGCACTAAAATTATTATTATCCCAAAAATAAAAAAAATAACATTCAAAATAATTAGATTTTGGAATTAGAGGTTAATATGCTGCTAAATGAACTGTGATTCAAACATTCCAAGCTGCTATTGATTACACTACCAATGCATTTGATGTCTTAAGAAATAAAGTCATGTTTTTAACCTTTTTTTTATTAAGGTAAACTAAAACCTCACACAGAAAAATAAACTGTATATGTTTTTTAAAAGTTAATATAATTAGTGCAGTAAATGTAAATAAATTCTTTAAAGAACAATTAATGGATGTCATTAAGTGTTTTAGAGTGACAAAAAATGTTTATATCATGTCTGATAGCATAGAAGCACTTAAGATGCATCTTTCAAAGTTGTAAATATCTGATAAAAGAGCTTTCGTGCAAAGTCTGTGGAATAATGAGATACTAATTTAACATGTAAAATCTTAATCAGTTTTTAACCTCTTCTCAGCAGACAGGTCAGATTTGGCTGGCCAAAAGCCATAGACAGATTTTATTACATTAAATTACAAAAAAATGACATAAAATCAGATATTCATTTAATCAAATACACGCACTTTACAATTGCCTACATTTCTGAGATGAGGTATTGTAATTATTTACATTATTCAAACTGTTGTCCTCACCTTTGTTGCAATATTCATGTTTCAGCCATTGTATGCTGTGATCTTCTTCTGTGGATAAAAAGCATTGGCTGGATCTAGTGAATTGACTTAAAGAGTTGTGAGTTCAGTTGCTAGCTACAGCAGTGGTGAACAAAACACTAAGATTTGAATCAAAAGCAAGATAACTAAAACATTGGAATTGGCATGACTGATGGAACAGAAACAATTTACTACAATGATTGAAATAAAGGGTTGAAATTTCAATCATTTGGGGAATAGCCAAAATGTGAATGCAACAAAATGCAGATAACAGTCCAAATAATGTAAATAACCTGCACTTTATATTCAACAAGAAATGCACAAAATAGGCCTTACAATCTGACCCATTGTTTCTGGAATTGCTACGCCCCCACTCATAATGTTAACAAAATTTTTAATGCCACTTTTGAGAACAATTAGCCTTTCATAGATTAAAAACTTCTGCTGATTTAGCTGAAAGATTAAAGAAGAAATTTAGTAAAGGGAATTTAACATAGACTCTGCTTTGGGAAGTTTCTCCTAACACTGCAAATTGCCCCAAAACCACCAAAAAATAAAACTTGAGATATGGTTCTAAATAGCCTCATCAGATGAAGACTTTCATATGGATGTCATGCATGGTGCTAAACTTGTTAAGAAATATGTCAACTGTCAGTTGTTTTTGTTTAACAGCACTTCAACTACTTAAGGGACATTCAGTGGCAAAACTTAATTTTTGGGGAAGCTTTTAAATGATAAAAATGATATATATTATTCTGGTTGAACAATTAAGGACATGATTTTTAACTTTTGTGCATGTACACATTTGTGCAGACATAATTAATAGAGATTGTAATATGTGTTTAATGTTGTTTAGTTGAAGTTATATGATATTTTATAGATGGATTTCTTTCATAAACTGTAGGATATTACATGGATTAATGTCATGAATGAGTTCTTTTGCATTGGTTGTTTCACTGATTTGGTTTAGCTGAATATCAACATCTATATGTTATTTAATGTTGAAATCTAGATATTTTGAATGTAATTGCATGCCTTCAACTACAGAAAATGTATTGTTGGTCATTTTGCTATAAAATATATTGTTGGTTATTTTACTATAAAAATGTATAGGATGTAAAACCTTAACCTCCCATATATTTGCTTCTGTAGAGCACATATCCATAGTAATGAATTTGTCTTTGCACTGTATTGTCCTCAAAATGAAGGGTTGAGGTTCTTTGACCCTATATCACAGAGGATTGACTATGTCATCACTGAATTTTCCTTGGCAAATTTTCACATCTGTGGTGACTTCAATATTCACCACAAAGAGTTTGTTAGTCCACTCTAACAAAACTGAGGAGGTTGACAGATATTGTAGAGACTTCTCCATCACTTATGATTTGAACCAGATCAGTGAAGAACCCGCCAGTGTTACAGATGTGACCTTGACCTTTTGCTAACATCCATCCCTGACAAATACACAGCAAAAGATTTTCTCCCCATTGGAATGTCTGATCATTCCCTAATCAGTGTTCAGATTGACTCCGATCAAATGACATCCCCTGTTTTACCATTCTATAGTAAGGTTTTAACTATGAGAGGGCAAACTGTGACAGCTTTATATTCTACTAGCAGTATAGTCTGGTGTTGCTCAGGTGTAATGAAAGCTTTAAAACTAATCCATGGTCCTGGAGCTCAGACTCTTTGGACGTTGGCATGGAAGACTAAAAAGCAATAGTTGTTTCCAATTAAAGCGAAACCGTAGACTGAAAGAAAAATGAATGGATGTATGTCAAATTTTGATATTGATATCAAATATGTTTTTTTCATCATAAACTGAATTTTGAAGGCTAAATAAGTCCTCTGAGTAAATGGTATCATGGCTGAGACTAAGAACTGCAATTATGCCTACTTAGAGCCAAACCCGAAGCAAAAACTAAAATAAAAGGGCTGAAAAAATACAAACATACAGGCATATTATCAATTTTATGCACTATTGTAAGAACTGCAATCTTGAAACTTGAACATTGTTTCTTATGTCTTCCATAACCCAATTTTTGTGATTATCGATTTTCGATATTTATTGGGGGTACCTTGACACAAAACCTAGCTAAGAACACTCACAGACGCTTATAGTACAACTGTCTAATTTCGGAGTCTATAGGTAATGGACACACACACATACAAACTTCCATTTATAAATAAGCTTTGATTAGAATTGATGGAAGCTCCTCTCCCAACCCTCTTCAAACATGATGCCTCCAAAGCTGCTGACCTAATCTGTATGTGGATCTTTTCTGGAATTGAGTGTTTTATACCATCACCTCCAAAAAGATTTCAGCAAAAACTAAACAGTTAAATATGGTTCACCCACTGAATATGCTGCAATCATAGCTCACCAGTATTACTACTTCAAAATCTATCTTAAGGAACAATGGAGGCTGGCCTTAATTCTTTCAGAACTGCCTGCAATCACTGTGAAACAGTTCTGGAAAACACAAAATGCAGTTATGTGTGAGTTGTCCAGGCCAAGGCTGAAAAGAAACAAATTGATCTCACAAATTCTGGAAAATCACCAAACAAATTATAAATGGAAGTAAAGCAGCTATTTCCATCACTATCAATGACCTGAGGTCATATCCTCTTCAACAGAAAAAGTGAAGGTTTTGCATTAATCTTTGCCTCAAACTTAACATAAGATACCAAAGGCCATCACCTCCTCATCTGCCCAGGTCTCTCCTAGTATCTCAGTATTGTACTCATTTCAGTTTTAAAAAAAGTTTGTCAAAAATCTCAACCCAAAAAAAAGCCAATGGCTAAGTTAAAATTCCAGGGGTTGTCCTTAAAAATATCAACCCAGGATTATCTCTGATTTTAGCCAAATTTTTTAACTGCTGCTTGAAGAAGAAATCTTTCTTAAACATCTGGAAGGTAGCAAGTAGATGTCCAGCTTTCAAGAATGCAGGCTACTTATCATCCCTATCTCAGTCAGCAGTAGATTAGGCTGACCTCTCTTTCAATCTAACACTAATGTGTGTATATATATATATAGGTAGATAAAAACATATAACTTGGAAATACCCTTCTGAAAGATATTAATCCATCTCTTCTCCCTCCAGTTATGGGTTAAATGGCAGGACAGATTGGGTTCTATAGCATTAGTTAGCAAATAGTCTACTGTAGAAAAAATAGCAACCTACTGCAGGAAAATCTTCTGCCTAGTCAGTTATGGATCAAAAGGGTCATCCTAGCATGTATAATGTAGGTTACTTAACTGACTGATTCTACCTGACTGGCCAACTGCCTTTATACAAATGCTAAGCTGAGCATTGTCAGAGGCTAATGCTTCAGTTGCTGATATGTTTGCAGCATCAGCATTGGTTTGATGACAGTGACCACCGTAAACCAACAATGACAAATTATTCAAATGCACAACAATGCACTATTTTAATGAAAGGGAAATTGTAATTCATTTATGATTCATGGGATGTAATTTTACATCAGAAGTAGTTTCCTCCATAATGCCAAAATGCTTTCTCTCTTGTCCAAGCATCTCTGGACAATTCTGCTTATCTCCTTCGGCTTCAGTGAACAGAGTCAATGAGAGAGTACCACTATAAGTTCAAATCATATTCCATTTTCTCTGATACTTTTTAATAGAAACATCCTCATTGTTCTGTTTCATGTTCCTGTCAAATTCATTAACAAATATCCAGCATTGTTTTGTTTGAAGAGGTAAATGATGTTAGGTTATAAGACAAAGAAGAGAAAAAGTTAATGATATATGTCACCTTGGCAAAAAAAAAAAAGAAAAAACTATTAAAAAGTGCAGAAGAATAGTTCAAATATTTTCAGTGTAAATATGAAAAAAAAGGAATCGACTTAACAAGAGCTTACAAGAATTTCTGAATAGCAAAAAGAAAAAAAAGGAGATAAAAAAAGAAATCCTTAGAAAAGGAAGAAAAAATATGGAAAAATTATTAAATATTTAATACTCAGCAAAACCATTTTATTAAAACAATTATTACATGTTCACTATGCTCTAATGCTCATAGAAAAGGCAGGAAATTACCTCCCTCCAGGTATGGATTAAACAGCAAGGCAGACTGGACTCCCCTGCTCTGGCAATCAGTGACATTGTGATGTTTGGCGATGACAAGGACCAACTCCTTGATAGTATGCCTCTGAAACTCCAGTGGGAGAAGGCTATAGAGACTACTACTAAGAAATGTTAGAAAAGAATACATAAAAAAAAGAAAAAAATAATTCATACACTGATGTCTTCAAGGACACATGGCCTAGTGAATAAAAGCATTTGTTAAATTCAGTGACTTGACCTAAAGAGAAGTCAGTTCAATATCACTGGTGAGCAAAAAAAAAAAACTCACTGAGTTTATTTAAATGAAAATAACTAAAACATCCACAAGTGGCATGACTCATGGAACGAGAACAATCTACTCCAGTGATTGAAATAAAGTGCTCAGTTCAAAATTTCAGTCACCTGAAGAAGGTTGAAGTGTATAACTGTGAATTGTACATTTTGTTACGACATTGAAAAACAATGTCTCATCAGGTAGTTAACAATGATGTACAGTTTTGTAGTTTTATCCATGTTCTCATGTAATATATATATATATATATATATATATATATATATATATATATATAATAATAATAATAATAATAACCAACTCTGTACGCATAGCACAGCATTATCTACCTATGTATGGGAAATAAAAGCCAAAATTAAAAAGGATCCCATTCTGAAATGGGAAATAATAAAAAAGTGCCCTAACGATAATAAAAACAATAAATTTTGTAGGGTATGTGACGAGGAGAAGCTAGCAATAGCTAAATTTGAACCTGCCAACAAACTTATTAACGCTAGAACAGAAATATTAAATAAGTGTAGAATGCACAAAATGAAGTTTCTTGCTTAGACTATCGGACCTTAATGTGAACCCCCCCCCCCCCAATATTTTTTTTTTTTTTTTTTTCCTCGAACAACCCCTTCCCCCAAATGGGTTAGTCTTTAATAGGTGTCTATTTATTTGATTAGTCCTTGGTCTGCCTTTGCCCTGACGAGCCGTTGTGCGAAACCGCGGTAGGTCTTGGCGATCTTGCGATTTTTTTCGTATATATATATATATATATATATATATACACAAGGGTCATTCAATAAATAAGGTCAATTTTTCTCATACAGATAGAAGCTTACTTTTTTTTTTTTTCTATTTTTCAATGTAGTCTTCCAGTAGTGTCACACACTTTTCCCATCTGTGCACAAGTTTCCATATTCCCTCAGCATAAAAATCTTTGGACTGATGTTTCAGCCAATTGCTCACAGCACTTTTGAATTTGTCGTCACTTTCAAACTTCTTTCAACAATTTAGCCCAGTTGTAGACATGTTTTTGGTTGAAACATGTGGCACCATACACAGCTGACATTCTCCTATGAATTTTAACTGGTTTGCACCCTTCAAGCAACCAGAAACTTGATAACTGACCTCTGTTCAATCCTGGAGTATGCTTCCTGGTTGGCCACCTTTGTTAATCTCCAAAGCTCTCAAAGTTATTTTTCAATCTGCAAAAAAATTAAATCCCTTTGAAAAAGAAGTAAGAAAAAAGAATTTTTAAAAATGTAAGCTTCTCTCTGTATTAGAAATGCTTATACTAAAAAATTCACCTTATTTATTGAATGACTCTTGTATAAAAGCATTACATTCAGACAAAGTTGATGTATCACAGAACAACCCAAAATAAGTTCTTCCAAAATATCGAACTAGTATAACACAAACTTTCAGGAGAAATGACTTAAAAGGGAGATGCCAATCAAAATCCTGCCAGTAAAGCACATGTCATTGTTAAGACTATCAAATGTACAGACTAGAAGATGTAAATTTACCCTGTTTAAAAAAAACAGGTTTGTCCTCTCAAAGATGTAATAGTGTCCTCCTGAAGCTTTAAAGTTGATAAGAACCTGCTCAGTGGAGTGACAAACTTCTCAGCCTTAATCCCATATATATATATATATATATAAAATCTGTAAATGAGGAGAGTAATCCAAATAGATCTTAGTAATATAAAATATTAAAGAGAGAGATTAAATGCAGTGCTCAATGTGTCCTATCCAGAGAAATATGATATACATCAAGAAAAAAGTCAATGCATCATTGAAACTGGTTATAGACTATAGTTTATTTCAACAGGTACGTTTTTGGTACCTGTCTTATCAGTCCCCCAGAAGGAAGGAGGAGAAATGATCAAAATGTTGTGATAACAACAAAGATGTAAACAATTGTCTGAATGTAAATGTTGTAAATAAGTTTGAGTATTAACTGAGAAGTACTAAATAAAGATACATTCATCAATTTTCATGAGTAACTTGGCAAGGTATGTTCATCATGTTTCATGGGCATCAAAAACTTACCCATCAAAATAATTTATATTTTATAGCTGATTTTGATGATGCATTGAATTTTTCTTTGATGTTTGTGTGTGTGTGTGCATATATATATATATATATATATAAAATATTGTGTATTTGGGTAGCAATCCCTCTTTTATACATGTTTCGTTAAAGATGGCTGACAAGACACAGATTAAGTTTTACATATTTAATTTTTTGTTTGTACATGTGTTTCTTTTTTTGCAAATGAGAGGGTGAGAAAAGAAAAAAATTATAAGTGTTAATTAGTAAATAATAATGTTTACTAATTAAAGCAGACTGAATATGAAATCTAATTAAATTTTTTTTATCACAACTGAAAGATTTAATTAATTTCTCAAAAATTAACATAAAATTCAGCAAGCATTCTTTTATTTTTTTAAATTTACTTTCCTTTTAATTAAATTCATTTTAGATATTCATCAGATTAAATACTAAATCTATCAATTTAATGAAAAGCTAATTGTTATCAATCAACTTAAATGATAGCAGGCTAGTAGATAAACCTGTGAACAAGATGAGAGGAAATTTAAATCCACTCACAGGCACTTGTAATTAAGAAATATTAGCTTGGGTAAAAAAGACATTGTATGAGAATCTTATAAGGTTGATGCTTTGTGTTTCACGGTTTATTTGAATGCGATAATTATATCCGGTTGGTTGGTTTCTCAATTTATTGCAAACTGAGTAAGGAGATCAAAGTTTTTTTTTTATGATGATAGCTTTTGAACATAAATAATCTAAAAAAAATAATTTTTTAATATTTGTCATAACAAGTAGATGAAATCTTTTGTTCAGAAACATTTTGTTAGATTTGTAAATAAAAACAAGATAAACTTAATTTGTTTCTGATTTTGAACTTAACCCTTTATTTAATCTATGAAGATAGACTGTTTGTTTTCATGAACACATCTTGTGATACACACTTGTGTGGTCATGTCTTGAAAGAGTCATGACTGACTGGGCAGAAGATTATCCCACAGTAGTTTGCTATTACTTACTGCAGTAGACTGGTTGCCAACAAAGGCTATATAACCCAAACTGTCCTGTTATTTGACCCATAGCGGGAGAGAAAAGATGAATAAATACCTTTCTCAAGGGTATCTGCACAAAAGTGAATGCAAGGAGTTCAGCTGGAATTTTAACTCAGCTTCCCAATTTCTCATTCTGAGCTGATATCCACTGCACCACATTGCACATTATTTAGTACTACTGAGTTAATGCTCAACCTTATTAACACTATTTACATTCAGACAATTGTCCTCATCTTTGTTGTTATCACGTTTTGGTCATTGTCCCCTCCTTCCTTCCTCAAGTGTATATCAATCTAGGTAACCTACTGAGGATTCTGAACTTAACCCTTTATTCCATCTACAGAGAAAGACTGTTTTCATTTCATTGTCTAGGGATATTTCATTTCAGTTCTTGTTTTTAGTACTGCTGCTATTGCTCTTTTTAGTATTGATCAGAGTTTGCTTCCTAATCTTTGTTGAATGCCTGCCTCTTGATTAAGACATAATTTTCTCTGAGTTGCAAATTGCTGTTGCTGTTAAAAGATCTCAAGTGATGTTGTTACAGTTATTTTTTTTCATTTTTTTCTTTAGAATTCACCAGCACCATCCAACTAGGTTCAAAGAACAATGATCTTGTGAAGAAAATAGCAAATTACCTGTCAAACCAAATAACAGCATGTCACATCTGTTCTACTGCAAAAATTGTGTCAAAGAAGAAAAAAACTAAAAATTAATAGCACAAAAAGAGCTGCTTTGAGTATCAGAAATTATGCTAATGCTTCTTTTCTCCATGTCTGGTGTGGCCAATCAGCAAAATTGCTCATGAATAAAGGCCATTGCTTTTTTGCTCATCAAGAGTTGGTATTTTTTGCAGCTTGATGAGTGAAAGTGTGTTTCTGATGTTGTGAGGGGAAGATTAGATTTCTGACCCTGTTTTCATTACTATGTTGCTGGTTGGAGTGTTCATGAGGGATTTGTGACTGAACTTAGTGTTGTCACACAGATTTCTTACATATCTTCACCAAGATTCACAGGTTTTATTTGTTCAAAACTTTTTTTTACCATTGATCTGCATTTTGGCTTTGTTTAATGGCATATCAACCTCTGTGAGTTATTTAATACCAAAAAGGTGGGTTTTGAGTGTATTTTTTTTTTAAATTCAGTTATCGTGAAGTTTTTTTAGTCAGATTTTGATGAAAAAGTTTTTTTCAATAGTCTGTACATAAATAATAACTGATCTTCCCAGAAATTAAAACAGAAATTGAAAAAATTACATTTAAGAAAAATTTGAATATATTTTTGTTTTGTGTTTAATGATGTTTGATAACCTATTTTCATGTCAAACTTTTTATTTCATCATATTTATGGGAATGACTAATTTAGTTTGGTTGGTTATTTAATTTAACAACATACCAAGACTTATAAATTTGATATCCAATATAAATCTTTTTTGGTAAAAAATCTTGATAAAAGGTAGGCCTTAATCCATCTTGTATTTTTGTCAGTGGTCTATATAAACAAATATGACAAAGAATTACTTTAAAAAAAACAACAAAGAAGAAAAAGACAAAACCACTGATTCAAAGATGGTAACACAAAAATACATTCCCCACATATTACTTTCTTTTCTCAAATCACAAGCTGTGAATGACATATGATATAGCAAAGAAATGAAGTAAAATCTGTCAGGAAGCACATCTTAAGAAAGAAAGAACCCTGGAATGGGGATCACGACAAAACCAACCAGCAGAATAGAGCATTAAGACTTACTAATTGCACGTGTTCACAACAAAAGAAGGTCAGTAACCAGTGTCAATTGCCCCAAAGAAGATCTGAGTATTCCAAAGAAACAGGTGTTAGCAAAATAGACTATGGTTTCATATTCCCTTCTTCAGGAAGTGAATACAACTAACTACATCTTGACTCTCTTTCAAATGGCCGAAAAGAAATATACAGGGTGGCTCGACAGTAGGTGGAATAGGTTTGTGAATTGGTTATATTATTAAAATGGTGTTCATTGTTTCCAACAAGATGGAATTCAAGAGCAGTCCATGAATATCTTGAAACATTTTCTGAGAAATGGATCAGCCAAAGAGGTCCAATTGATTGGCTAGCATGTTCACCTGACTTAACCCCAAGCGATTTTTTTCTTTTGACAAAGTTTATAGTTGAAAACTAAGAAGTGTCAGTGATTTGAAAAATTACATGAGACGCATTTCAAGAAATCAATACACAAAGAGATTGTGCAGAAATGTTTGTATGTTTGCATGAGGGGTAGATTCATACCTGTATAGATTGTGATGGCCAACAGTTTGAGCACCTGCATAGATAAAATTTAAGTGCTTTTGTATTACCTGTCATATTCAAGACATTTTGGGTATTATATGCTCCCACCTTCTTCAGATGAATAAAATTTTGAACCAAACCCTTTATTTTGATCACTTGGGTAAATTATTCTCATTCTGTGAGTCATGTCACTTTAGTATTATTTTACACAAACTTTGTCAATTTAATAATTGTATTAGTAAATATAATTGTATATGTAATCTCAAAATATACACTACCAGTCATAATTATTAGGCCACCTCAGTGTTTTAAAAAAATGATGTATTTCATACTATGTTTAGTATTTATTGCCAAGTGAATAATTGTAAATGAAAATAGAATGGTTATTTTGTTAATACTGCACAATAACATGTGCATCAAATGAATTTATAAATATTTAATAATTACCTATACTGCAGTTTTATCAATAAATGAATGAAGAAAACTTAGGGTGATTTGAATGAGTTCATCTTTGCTTCCTTGCCTTGTAAAATTTTGTAAAGTAATAATAACAAAAGAACCATTCTATTTTCATTTAGAACTATCCACTAAAAATAGTATGAAATACATAATTTCTTTTAAAAAACTGGGGTGGTTTAATAATTATGGCTGGTAGTGTATATTATCATTTATTGTCCACCTCCTTTTGAACCAACCTGTATATTCATTCTAATTGGCATGCATTGGTTTGTTATTGCCCAAGTCTTACTACAGCAGCAGTCAAGCACCACCAAAAGATAACATTATGTATATCAACAACACAACAAGACTTCCATACCGAAACTGCTGCAAATAAAAAAAGTAGATATTGGTCAGTTTTATTCAAGAGTCTATAAGCATCCACTTGGAAGGTATCCCTTTCTGGTAGGACATCTGCTAGAATGCAGTTAGTATATTGTAAGGACACTAGAATCTTTTTTGTTTTACAGCATTATATTTGCTATGTATATTTGCATTGTCAAAAAAATATTCGCAGTGGTACAGTAAAATGCAACAGGTGCAAACCTAAAATCTTAAAGACACCATATTATTTTTAAAATAATTATTACTGCCAGGTTTAAATGTAACAAAAGATGGTTGCTATTGAGATATAAATATAATCTTTAATAACTGTTGCCAGCAATCGATATGAAACATGCAAATGTAGTTACTACAATGAAAAAGATGCAGAAAAATAAATCTTCAATACTCATAATGTGACTGATTCTGCCGATGTCTAGATCTGCCTGGTGAACTGCCATTTTCACTTACCTGAAAACAATAGAAAAAACAAATTAAGATAGTTATATGGATTGCTGACTAACAAGGAAATTTTAATAGCCAGCTTTTAAAAAATTCATATTTATTGTTATATCCTGGGAGGGGATAAACAGAGAAAGAATAGTGCAAGAAATAATTCTTAACACTGAGAATATATAAAGAGAGATTTACTATACCTCAGTACAATAAACCAAATACACATACACCAACAAACAGTTAACAAGAATAACAATCAAGAAGGCAATGTCTCTGTAGAGGACGGATGTGTCCTTCTTGAGGAACAGGCTACCGTCCAGTGACGTGTAACTCTCGTCTAAAGCCGATGGCCCTCGACTAAAGTCAATCACTCTTGTATAATGACAAAGACTCCCGTATAATCACGAACACTCTCGATCACTCTGTTGTTCGTTCTAATCCTGGTCTTTTATAACCCGGGCCATACCCATTCCTGGGTAGGACAGGATATTTCACTGCAACATTTATCAAACAACATCCACATTTTAAACCAAAAACCTAACAAAGTAAAATCAATATAACATTGTGGGCAAGTGAAAGGAAAATAATTAACTTTTAGGCTAGTGGAACAAAAAAGGAAAATAATTCATGAAATTTAGTGTCTTGAAAAGGATAGTTTATCACATATTGCAGCTGTTGAAAATGGCTGGTTGGAACTGCTTCTGATGGCCAATTACCAGCTGCAGAAACAGATACTACACTTTGGTTCTTTTTATATGTTGATTCAGTTTTATAACAGTTGTTAATCCTGGAAAGTGAAAGTTCATCTTCTGGTTGTTGTTTTTTTTTTTTTTAAATGTGGAAGTGCCACAGAATATAACCACAGGATTAATATTTAAATTAAATTTCTGTCCCTGTTTAAATCTAGAGTCAACTGTTGTCTTCTCTACAAACTATGCTTCTTAGTCTGCAACCCTCAACATTGAGTGGCTTTTTGGCCTTGTGTAAGGTGAACATCAAAATAAAAAATATCTTTTGCTTTTAAGATTGTATCTACCAATAATAAATCCTGGTAAGACTTTTATTTATAATAAGTGTGTAACAGGATATGCCTCAGTAGATGATGTTCATGTTCGGTTAACCCAGTGATTCTCAACTACCGTGTTGCATGATCCAGTTAAGTGTGCTAAAAAATATCATCATTATGGTGATTGAGAGCGAAAAATAAAACATTCAATGGTACCCACTGATACATTTTGGATTTCAGTACAAAAGGAATATCCCACATTAGATAAAAAAAGCTTTATCAGTTTTATATGTGAATTAGGCTTCTGATCAACTGATTAGAAATGAGAGCCTGCTTATTGCACATTCAACCAAACATTGAAGAAATTGTGAAAAAAAACTAGATACAGTTTTCACACTGGATAGCCGCACAAATAGTTAAATAAAACATTGAAATAATGAATTCATATTTGTCTGTGTATTTTTTTAAAAAAATACATGGTTTTATTTCATATTTTGACAATTCTGTTACATGATATTTCTGTCTGCTCCTAGGTTTGCCATTGCTTAAAAACATTAAGAAAAAGTGGATTAATTAATCGTTACGAAAACGATTCTGTCTATATTTCTGAGATGAGGTATTTACGTTACTTTAACTGTTATTCTTACCTTTATTGTCATATTCAGAATGCTTCAGCTGTAGCATGCGCAGACCTTCTTCAGGTGACTGGAATTTTGAACTAAACCTTTTATTTTTGTTGTATCATGGAATGAAGAGATATACAATGAAATGTAGATAAACTACTTCATTACCAGAGTGGTACAACCAAGAGGTACATACAATATTTAGTCTCTTGCAGTAGTAGGTGTTACTTCATAAAGTCCGTGATTATGACAAGACTTGTGCTAAGTGCACATTGTCTTTTATACATACAGGCAACCGGATGTCACATCGTATGAGCCATGATACAGCAATTTTGATAACTGGGGTGTATTGTTCTCATTCCATGAGTCATGCCACTTTCAAATGTCTTAGTTATCTCCATTTAACTCAACTTTCTAAGTTTTTGTTTGCCACTACTGTCACTATGTTTTGAACTCAAAACTCTTTAGGTCATATCACTAGATCCAACCAATGCTTTTATCCACAGAAGACATGGCCTAGTGGATAAAAGTGTTGGTGTGAGTGAGTAAGTGAGTGAGTTTTGTTTAAATGGCATATCAACCTTTGTGAGTTATTTAATGCCAAAAAGGTGGGGTTTTTAAAGTATTTTTTTAAATGTTTGGTTATAATGAGAAGGTTTATTTAGTCAGATTTTGGTGAAAAGTTTTTTTAATTTTATTCTAGAAAACTGAAGATGTCTTCTAGTTTTGTATTTAAAAATGTATTGCTGGTAATATTTTTTTTCCTTTAAAAATGTATTATGGCAATATTTTTTTTTCCTTCAAAAATGTTTTGTTGGTAATATTTTTCCTTCAAAAATGTATATATTTCTATAAAAGTTTATTTTTATATACATATTCTATAAAAGTTTATTTTTATACTTTCATAGTGTTTTGATCCCAGTTTGGGGGGGCTAACTATTTGCCAATAGCTGGGACCCTAACAGGTGCTCCCACTGCGGGTCAGAGTGGACCTGGGAACAACAGCAATTAAAATGTGATTCCATTCTCCTTACAAACTTCCAATTAGAAATCTTGCTGCTGGATGCAGTTTACTGTCATACCCAGGACCAAAAGTATTTGTTGAATCCAAATGAAACGTCCTCTTGGGATTCTATTCCATAGGGTAGCGGTCTGTGGAAAGAAGCTGTTTGAATCGAACTTATTTCTCACCAGTAGAATACAGAGAGGGTGTGAGGAGATTGCTACTATGTAAATGGCATGGTAGGTCCTAACTATGAAGGTCAGATCTGGTGAAAGTAAGACATGCAGTTCGTTTGAGTTCTTTCCATGGTAATGATGGTAGAGCAGTGAATGAATCGTCACATCCTGCATGTAAGAGAGAGAATGGAGTGTGAAAAATAATTCTTCTCCAACAAAGACTCAGAAATACTTTAGAACTATCAATATCCTCTCAAAGCATGAGGTCACCTCAAGGTACATCTGTTCATAATGACTCCTGGTAGTTTGGAGTTTAATCAGCAGTGATGGAATGTAACCAGTTTGGCTTTAAAGGCATTGAATGCAACCAGCCAGATTGTTCCCTACTGGGAATTAAGTGTTAGATTGGAAAAGAGATCAGCTTCATGTCAAGGCTTTTGCATATATCATTGGAACAGATGGTTACAAATGATTGGAATATATTCTTAGGGAGATCACTCAAGGAAATCAAAAAGAAGTTTAGTCTGAAAAACGACCCTTGAGGGGTACCAGTGTCAGAGCACTGGCCGTTAATAACAATCTTTTTTTCTTCTTACTGAATCTGCATATCTTATGTTGCAAAGATTGCACCTACCAATAATAAATCCTGATAGAACTTCTAAACCTCACTGGATTGTCTTACCAAATTGGTTCAATAAATCCAATAAGAAAATCTATCCTTGTCTTGTTCTTCTATTTTTGTGGACCCATCCAAGTCAATTTTACTTACGCTTACAGATGCTTTATTCCCACTGCTTAGAAAACATTTAATGATATAAATCATGATTGAATAAGAATCAATAGAAAAACAATGTGACATGGATATTTCCTCACCAGTGGAATTATCCATAACTGTTGAAAACTATAAGGTTTTCTTTTTACAGATATTATTTGCAATCAATATCTTACCATTTTTCTACAGGTTCAGTTGACTAAGTTTTGAATTTCAAGTTGTCTTTCTTCTAGACTGGTTGCCAGCTATGACTACAGAGCTCAGTATGCACTGCTATTTAATCCGTAGCTGGCAAAAGAGATAACATGGGGTCATCTTTTTTCTATCTTTTTAAGTGACTGTAATGAGCTTGAATGGAATTTGAACTTGGCTTGCCTATTTTCTCATATCAAGCCTCTAACCATTACACAACTGGCACATTCTAACACAACATCTCAAACATTGTAATACCAAGATATTTATCAATAACAAATTTAAAATAACATGCAGAAGATACCTGTGCAACTGGCTAATAAAACAGGTGACATTCTGTGTTAGGCACAAAAAGATTTCTAATGCAGATGATAAAATAAACTTTCAAGAAGCATAGACAAGGTTGATCATTGTATAATATAAAATTTCTTAAATATTTTTTATAAAGAGTAACATTTTAAAACGAACATAAATTTCCAGTGATCAAATTCCATCAACCTTTTACACAAAGGGAGGTTACTACACTTTATGCATGGTTTTATTGTTTAGTCATCAATATAGTTGTCAACATTCCAAAACTCTTGCCAAGTACACTGAATTGTGCTCATATAAACTTTATATAAAACTTTTAAAACTACTTTTACAAGTGGTGTTAATTTCAGTTTTTTATAGTTTGATTAAAATTTCCTCTATTTTATTGTAAGATTTGTTTTACTTAATAATTCTAGATTTAAAATTTTAATTTTTCTAGCATTGTTGCCTGGCTGTACTGCCTCTTTCTGAAAAAAAAAAATAACAAAATGTCATTTTTTGTAAACATTTTTTTAATCAACTCACCCCAAACAAGATGTTGATGCCACTAAGATGCCAGTGGTGAACATGAATGGGAAAACTTTAGAAAGAACTTAAATCTTAAGCAGGAAATGATGAATATACCTCCACTTCTGTTCAAATGGCAGGGAAGGAATGTAAACAAGAGAAGATAAAAAATAAATAGTAAACAAAATTTCATAGTTTAGTTGGAGATGTTAGAAGTATAAAGTAGACTTTAGAAGTAACTGGAAACCAAATGTTAAACAGGAAAAAGAGAATAAACCTTTATTCTTGTTTAAAAAAAAACCTGGGAAGGTGTGTGAACCAGATAATATATGAACTTATTTACTCCTGCTAAGGATTTTTTTTTTATCGTTTCACCTCGAGCAAGGCGGTAATGTCACTGATATGCAGGGGGCTACATAAGTGTAAAAAGATTAATTAGAAGAGAGTGAAGAGGAAGACGAACCAATTAGAAAGGAGCAATAGGAAGATGAGAATGCAGGCGTTATGACAGTTTCAAAGGTGGAGAGAAAGGAAAGGATATATGGGGTGGGGAAAGAACTAGAGTCAAGTGGTTAGTAGATGGGTATTGACATTGCATTTAAATTCGTGGAGGTTGTAGCTGTCAGGAAAGCAAGAATATGGGAGCGAATTCCACAGATGGGAAGTGCGAGAGAAGAAGCTGCAGGAGTAGAATTGTCGTCTGCATTTGGCTAACCTAACTGTGAATGGGTGGGACCCAGTTGCCAGTCTGGTTGCACGAGGAAACACCAGTGACTTAAGTTCATTGGAGCAGAAGTCATGAAAGTATTTATAGAACAGACAAAGGGAGGCCACATTTCGTCGGTGGAGAAGTGGCAGTAGTCGAGCCGCCAAGTCAGTACCTATCACATTACTGATTCTTCTTTGGAGCCTGTTGAGAACACTGAGGTGAACGGCAGGGGCGCCTGACTATATATGGCAGCAGTACTCCATGCACGGATGAATGGTTGACTTGTATATATGCAGAATGGATTCAGGCGGAAAAAACATCCTGGCCTGACACAGTGACCCAACCTTCTTAGCAGTGGATTTAGCTATGGACAAGATGTAGTGGTTCCATTTAAGATCAGAAGAGAGGCTGAGGCCGAGGAGGCGCAGTGTATTGCTCTCAGAAAGAATCGCTTGGTCCATGCTTATGGGAGGCAGGAGAGGTTGCCTGTGATGATTGACAGACAAAGGCTTGGCCTTAGACATATTGAAATTGACAAGCCACTTCTTGCCCCAATTCACCACAGAGTGTAGATCCCGTTCAAGGTCAGCAGCGAGATTATGTTTGTCCGCTACGACGGGTAAAAAAATAAAGAAAAAGAAAATCAGTGAATAGGTAGTAAATAAATTTTTAAAGTTTACTTGGAAATAAATGATTTTAAAAGGTCTTGACTTTGATTTCTCATTGGAATCAGAGAATTTTTAATTGAACACTTTATTTAATCTACATGGTACATTTTTCTTGTTTCATATTTCCTCATTTGCAATTTTTAGTACTGCTCACTTATTGCTAATCTTCTTTCCATTGTGTCTCCATTTATCCTACTTGGCCCATGGATTGAAATAATAATTATAATATCACTGGACCCATGTCTATCAAGTTAACTAAAAATAAAAAATCTTTCATAATTTTTCTTGAAATCTCCTTAAATATTTAAATTAAATTAGATCCATGTGTACCATGTGTGATGATTTTCAGGAAATATATAGTTGAAGTCTTGTGATCTCATATTGTGCCTAAAGATGCCTTCCATAGATATTAACAGAAAATTGTGCTAAAAGAGCTAGTTTTCAGATGGATTGTGTAAATTTGATTGATTTATCTGTTTTTTATGACTTATCAACCATTTTCAGCCAGGAAGTAACATTAGATTGTAAGAATTTTTTGAGATAATAATGATTTACTGATACAAGTTATACTAATTAATCCATAGCTAGGGGGAGAAGTGGATTCATAACTTTCCCAAAAGTATTTAGACCTAAGTGAATATAATGAATCTGAGTGGAATGGAAACTTGGCTATCTGAATTCCAATTTAAAGCCATCATACTACCCACACATCTAAAATTACTAGTCACCCAACTAGGTATTGACTAGGCTCTACAGTGCTTAACATTGGTAATCATACAAGAAATGGTGTTTCATCATGATATGGATGTAAACCCAGGCTGTCCAAATATTTTATACCATGCCTTTTAGCATTAGAATATAAAGATATATAATATCTATTTCGAACTAGGGAAGCATATCAATTTGCTATCAGATAAATTCTGATAAATATAGGGTTTGTTACAAAATTTCATTTACCTAAAGAAGGTTAGAGCATACAACAGCCAAAATATTGTGAATATGATAAAGATGAGGACAACAGTCCAACCAATTTAAATAATTCAAATACCTCATCTCAGAAATATAGACAAAAATTCCCATAACTATGCAATATTTGATTCATCTTTCTTTATGGTTCACATTAAAATAAAAATAAATCCAATTTAATACCAAAAATCATCATGGCCATCATTTGAGAAATAACTTCTCCATGCTACATAATAACAGTAAATGATGAAAAATAAGAATTGATTTTATACAACTTACTTTTTCTATTGATCCAGGACATATTTCCATTAATGTGTGGATTCATATATCAAATTTAAGTGATGCCAGTTCTGACAAACTAAGATTATTTTCACACAAAAAATCTTCAAGTAAAAAGCTGATCTGACAGTCTACAAATGACCTGCCAATTTGAAATGCATGCTTCTTTTCAGGAACCTCTCAAGAGAAAAATAGGATGATCAATTTCCTTAACCATCAAAATTTTCTATTTCCTTATTAAACTTGTTTTATTGTCATTATTCTATTTTTTTTAAAAAAAGTTGGTTTTGATAGAAGAAATACAAGTTACAAGTTAGAAACTATGCAATGAGAATGGGTTTTAGAGCCTCGTCTGAATATTACAGAGAAAAAATATTATCTTATGAAAGAGAAAGGGTAAACAATTTGAAACAAGGAAAAGTAGAAGATAAGAAAGTCCTTTGTATTGTTGGTGAATTCCAAAAGTCTATCTCTTGGCATCCTTTCTTCAAATGGGCCATATCTAAGCTCATTTGAGTGGCAGTTAACTGAATTTACAAATTTGTTCAGCTTGCTGCATCAATTCCAATCTGGTTGCATATTTACAAATTGGATTATTTTGAGTGACCAACATTGCTACACTGTGTAAATTGCTGACATCTCAACGTGACTGGCTGGTTTGGCTACAATTTGAAATATCCTGATCCATTCTGTAATATTAGATCTATTTATTTTGTTAACCACTCTCATTTTATCTCTCTTGCTACATATTTTTAACTTTCTAAAGGAATAATACTTCTCATATGAATATATGTGGGCACAAAATTAAATACAAAGGAACAGAAAAACTTGAAGGCTAAGACACCAAATTACTATGACATTTTACTGAACCTGACCCTGGATTAGAAATGTCAAGGAAAACAAAATCACATTTTTCTTTTCTGGCAAATTCAACAGAACCACTAAATTAATATCAAAGTAAGCAAACCTATATTGTTTTAAAAGAAAGAAAAATAAATGATATGAAGACCATGACTGGATAACTTTTTTTCAGAAAGATAAGCATAGGTTCAGTTTGCACAAGAGTAAAAATAATAGGTGAACCATGTCTATAATTCTGACTAGAGTGCAAGCCAAACCCATGTCTATGGCTCTGACTAGAGTGCAAGCCAAACCCATGTCTATGGCTCTGACTAGAGGGCAAGCCAAACCCATGTCTATGGCTCTGACTAGAGGGCAAGCCAAACCCATGTCTATGGTTCTGACTAGAGTGCAAGCCAAACCCATGTCTATGGTTCTGACTAGAGTGCAAGCCAAACCCATGTCTATGGTTCTGACTAGAGTGCAAGCCAAACCCATGTCTATGGCTCTGACTAGAGGGCAAGCCAAACCCATGTCTATGGCTCTGACTAGAGGGCAAGCCAAACCCATGTCTATGGCTCTGACTAGATGGCAAGCCAAACCCATGTCTATGGCTCTGACTAGAGGGCAAATCCAAACCCATGTCTATGGTTCTGACTAGAGTGCAAGCCAAACCTATGTCCATCATTCTGATTGAGTGCAACATGAAACCATGACTGCCAATCAACTCATGTTTATCATTTTGTATGAGCTGAACGTGTCTGTAATTTTGACTCTTGTGAAAGCTCAATGCATGTCTATTTGGACACTTGTACAAGCTGCTTTTATGTTTATTATTTTGTTTCTCATGACCAAACCCTTGTTTATTATTTTAATTTTTCTTCAGTTTGATCTAAGGTCTATAATTGTGGCTCTTGCACATCAATGGTAGTTCTGAAATAAAATATCTAAAGCTTAAAAAAGAGACTACATTATTATTTTCCTGTACACAAAAACTGCAATGTTTCTTCATTGGAGGTGGAACTGTATCTCTTAAGAAATAATAATAAAACTCATAACTGTCATATTTTTACAGAGATATTCACACTCTAATTTAAAGCTCAATATGTTGAAATTTATGTTTTTTGCTTTTAATTTATTAAAATCTCATGATATTAGGCACTCTTTTCAGCAAATGAGAAGTACATCTCATCAAATTCCTTTGCTGTCACCTCAGATATTGTCTGTAGAACTGTGAAAATAATGGTGCTTTTTATTAAAGTCATCCATCAAGGTGACTAGCAAGGTATGTTTTCTGATGTACAGGCATCAGTTGATTTACATTAATTCAATTATAGACTTACACATCTATATGTGCACAAACATATGAATTGAGTTCTCTTAGTGACTGGCGTGTGTATACACCGGACATATATAACACGTTAAGATTTCTCCTCTCTCATTCCATGCACCCCTGGTTTACGGAGTAGGGACTGATTGACACCAAAGCAGTTAAGTTTCGATCCTGGCTGGAAGCAAGTGGATGTGTCTAGCCACATTGATGAGCTGTGATACAGCAAAACAGATGTGGATGACTAATATATATATTTTTTTTTCCTTGGTTAACACATATGTATATATATATATATATATATATATATATATATATATATTTTCTTTTTTTCTTTCATATTTTTTTCTAACAATTTTTAAACTGATAACTTCCTGTAATTGGCATTTAGCTCGCTTCTACCTAAAAGGTTTCATCAAATAAACTTAAATAAAAATTTTTGAAATCTTATATTGAAACCCATTCCTTCTCACCTAAATACACCTCTTCAAACAGCCCAAAATCTTAACCTTAAAAAAGTAATTTAACTCATTTGTCTATCTTTATAAAATATGAACTCCTATTCCTCCCCTTCCTAAATATACTCTTTCAACACCTTGTAACCCCGCGACTACCAGCTCTGTCCTTTTCTACTTTGTGAACATTGTTAACCTAAAACCCCTCCACACTCTACCCCAGGGCCATTTGCAAAAAACAATGTCACTGACATGACGTAGAATCTCTATTAGAGATCCTATGTCAAAATGTACATCCGACACCTTTGAATTTTGAAAATTTTCTCTAAAATATATATATTTTTATTTTTTTTTATTGTTTAATACTTAGTTTTTGGTCCTAATAGGGTTAGACAAGTACACATTTGTCTTAAAAAGTGATCTATACAATTATATTGTAGAACTTTTGAATATTTTCTATTTGTAAATGAGTTATTTTGCTACCCAGGTTTCTACCATGAGATAAATCAAAAACAACAATAGAAAACAAAACATTATCTGGTTCAACCCACCATTTAATTTAAAAGTAAAGACCAAAATAGGACAAATATTTTTTAAACTAATAGATAAACACTTTCCAAAAGAATCAGAATTAAACAAAATTTTCAACAGAAACACAATCAAACTAAGTTATAGTTGCACTAATAATTTAGATAGTTTCATAATGAAACAAAACGCCAGAAACAAAACCACTAACAAAGAACGCAACTATAGGGACAAAAATAAATGTCCACTTCAAGGTCTCTGCAACACAAAATAAATAATTTATAAAGTAGAGGTACATGACCCAGATGGCCAAAACAAAATATATTTGGGCTCAACCAAAGACATCTTTAAGACCAGGTGGTTCAATCAGAGATCTACATTTAAAATAGAAAAATTAAAAACAAAACAAAATTGGCTAACCACGTCTGGGAATTGAAATCAAAATATGACAAAGATCCACACATAAAGTAGAGCATTGTAAAAACAGCCAAACCTTATAATGGTGGACAAATATGTAGACTGTGCCAAGAAAAAAATTACAAATTATGACATACCCAAAAAAATGACGAACTGTTAAATGAAAGAACAGAAATTATGACAAAATGTATCCACACTAAGAAATACCTTTTAGGTTCATACAACCATGGATGAAAATGTCATAATTTGTTTGAATTTAAACAATGCGCATTCATGAATATTCTGCCATGTGAACATTCAAATAAAACACCATTACAAGAGCGTTCTTAAAAAGAAAAATCAGTTATTAAAAGTTGCCTGAAGACACCATTCATGGTAGAAACCTGGGTAGCGAAATAACTCATTTAAAAATGGAAAATATATGTATGTGTGTGTGTGTGTATGTACACACACATTTATATATATATATATATATATATATATATATATATATATACACATGTCTACATTTCTGATATGAGTTATTTTACTTATAAACTATTTACATTATTTGGACTGTTGTCCTCATCTTTGTAGGCATATTTACAACTTTTCTGCTGTTGTATGCTCTGGATTTCTT